>JARKHS020030949.1:0-169806 GCA_030143305.2 Amblyomma americanum
CGCGCAGCTACTGTAATTAGCATTTCGCTTAACGGGCAAAACGCTCGACACATGTGTGAATCAGGCAACAAGCGGCTAGGCGCCAGCTATGCCGTTCGGTTCAGCGATGAAGCCTTTTTGTGGAAATACGTCAGCGCGTATGGTGACTACGGGCCTGCGGGTACAGACCATTAATAGCGAGGCACGTTTGTTCACAAACCTTAATATTATTTTTGTGACAATGAGAAAATACAACTTTTGTGAAAGGGCTCTTCTGTGTCGCAAAAGAATGTCGCAGTTCTGAAGAATCAACGTTTTCCCTCAATACAGTATGTTTTATTGGATAACCTGAAGCTGTCGGTAGAGCAGAGGGAATGCCTGTGATACACGGAAAGAAGAAATAGGCCCTATTAACGTTTTTTTTTTCCTTAATCCTCTCTTGAATCTAGCAGGCTTCCCACAACCGAAACGAAAAAAGCTGAAAATTAAAGTGAAGCGGCATGGGCGAAGGCCCACAATTTTAGTTCATGAAAACTTGGGGCAAACCAGTTATAGTTTTACGTCGAAGAGCGTATGGACATGTCGGAAATAAGTGAGCGTTTTTTTCTGCTTCGCAGATATTCAAGTACAGGATTCCTAAAGATCAGTTTTAATAGTGAGGCAAGTGAGGAATATTGTAAAGTACTGTTACAGAAATATTGCAGGTGATGGCCGATTATTATGATGCGTAGCAGTCTTTTTTTTTTCAAGTCTGTCCATCGCCCAAATTGTGTAGTTAAGGCTGCCATAGAAAAGCATGGGGAACGTTTCTGACGATAGCAAAAACATTAATGGCAAAAAAATGCAAGCCTGCTGAGGGGAGATCTGTAGATATATTGATTGTTATAGTGGAATCTTAAATATATGAAAAAATTGCGTTCTTAAACAACTTCCCTTTGAAAAATGCGCATGTCCATAATTTCTGGGCATGTAGACAAATGAAGAGTGCAATGTTGTATATAGTGATTTTGACGAGCAGTTGCTCATCGAACAAATCTATTTTTCCGGCGCAAATTTACGGCGGGTAGCACCCAACACTACTCCGTTGCAGCTGTGTGTGACTGACACTTTAAATTCAAGAGCAACCTACTGGCTATCCGGAAACTAGTGCGGTGGTGCCTGCCTGCCTCTCCTGAGTCACTGTCTTGTGCTAATTTTTTTTACATTAAAAGGAAGCAATGTATTATTAGTTAGCCCTATCAGTCACTCTTGAAGATGACAAGTCCAAACTGCTAGTTGACCAAACTACTTCACTGTACGGCCCTTATAAACAGAACTAAATAGCCTACGTTGCAACCAGTGTTGTAGGCGTTACCGAGAAAAAGGAACTAAATACGTTACTCGTTACGCTAAATAAAAAGGAATGCGTTACCGCCCTACGTTACCTACAAAAAAGGTAACGCGTTATCGTTACCGTTACCGAAAAGAAGCACTGCACGTTACTTTGCCGTTACGTCATGGCCATTAATTTTAATTAGTCTTCCCCTTAAGTACTTACTATAACAATTTTATTAAGCTCACATTTCACATAAAACTTCTAGCCCAAGCAAGATTTTACGCGAAATCCTGATTTAATGAGAATACTTTGCGCAAATGTGCACAAGCTTAGCAATGCTATGTGGCCTAAAGTTGCCTGTAGAGTTACGTGTGATCGCTTCTAACTCCGTGGCATATGGTGAAGCCATTTTCAGAATGTGACATTAAACTAAAAATGACATTTCCTCACCAATCCTAACATCACAAAGAAAACATCGCTGCACTCTCAACAAATTTAAGGTAATTCTGAAAAATGTGATGTTCCAAAATGCTTCGCATGCTTCCACTCTTTAGAGAGTTGTGTGTGTGAGTGGTTTGGGAAGGGGAGGTAGGTGAAGTCAAGTGTGTGAATGCGTGTTCGTGCACGCGATTCGTGTTTTATGGCTATTCTGTCTTTTTTTCTTTAGTTGGGTTCGTTGTGAAGGGCAGGTGTTTTCTGGCATGCATGCGAGCCGCAACAAGGGTCGTCGAGAGCACCTGTACATTTTGTTTATTTACAACATCACTTAAGGTGCTCTGCGCTTTTTTTTTCTAAAAAAGGGCGCGGAGTGAGTCACAGTTGGAACAAAAAGTAACTAGTGACGTGACACCTCAAGATACTGAAAAATGTTAACGTAAGTACGTTACCCATTACAGTTCCGAATTGGTAACGAGTACGTTACTAAGTTACCGTAAAAAGTAACGCGTTACCGGTAACGCCGTTACTTGTAACGCGTTACCGCCAACACTGGTTGCAACAACCTACTAACCTCGTCCCAACTTATTCGGCATCGGTGCCAAATGTAACAGCTCGCCTGAAAAGACATCACAATATCCATTAATTCAAAGTGAGCGACTGAAGGATATCTTCCGCGAACCACCGAGAACACCGATAATGTAGTCTATATGCGTGAGTGTTCCGTGTGCCGCCTTCAATATATTGGACAAACGGCGACACCTTTTCGGTTGCGTTTTAATAACCACAAAGCTAACATTACTAGCCATCCTTATTTTCCACTGAATAACCAAACACATAGCCATTCCCGGCCACTCACTCGTTAAACTAAAAGCTACAATGTTGGAATCTGAATTTCGATCACACCACGACCGAGAAGTCAGTGAATCGTTTTCTGATTCAAAATTAAAAGCTGCCTCGTCAAGCACAAACGAAAGCGTTGGAAAATTAACCTGTCTACCATAATACCATTCTTTTAGACGCGTTCGTTAATATCGGTGGGTACATGACTTGTGTGTCTTTTATTGAACTGCGTAAAGACAGTGCCTTCCAACAAGTGGATGATATTTTTCTGTAACACGGAATTGCATTTTTATTTGTTTATTTTCTTGCACTTTTAGCGCATTTCTCACCAGTGTATGTCATTCTCATTTCAGGTGCATTTTTTATTATTTTGTATAAATACTGCATGTTCCATATCGCACTTGGCTATGTTTGCGTTTCGCCACGTGTCATTGTTTTGTTACTTTTTGTAACGTATATACTGCACATTTTGTAATGTGTCACCGAGTGATTACCACCAAGGTTCGACTTTGCGATCTTCTAAGATTGCACCCTCTTTCCACTTTGATACAGATATCACCACCCATGTTATATGGCACTGCTAGCCCATTCGCCCTTTTTTCTGACGAAGGCCGGTCCAGCGGCTGAACTTCCAATTGTACTATATATCTTCTCACGTCTGAACCCCGTTTGTTGTGCTTGTGTAAAATATATATATATATATATATATATATATATATATATATATATATATATATATATATATATATATATATATATATATATATATATATATATATATATATATATATATATATATATATATATATAATTAAGCAGACAAGTGAAGGGAAATGAGGGCCTCTCTATACATATGACAATGAAAGAAATCAGCAGCCACGGAAACCAAGGAGCATAGGGGATTTCTTTTCAATTTACGGTGTTGATAAATGCAGATTATTATGAATATTTTATCCTTAAAGATAATTGATTAGAAAGCAGAAGAAAAACCACATGCAGCCGGTGGGATGCGAACCCACGACCACCGAATTACGCGTCCGGTGCTCTACCAATTGAGCTACGACGACGGCTGTCAAATCTTCCGTTGGTAGAGCACCGGACTCGTAATTCGGTGGTCGTGGGTTCGCATCCCACCGGCTGCATGTGGTTTTTCTTCTGCTTTCTAATCAATTATCTTTAAGGATAAAATATTCATAATAATCTGCATTTATCAACACCGTAAATTTGAAAAAAATGCCCTACGCTTCTTGGTTTCTGCATATATACACAGCGTTGCATATGTACGACTAGAGCATTCTAACCAAGCACTATGCGGCGGGACGCTTTAACTCATTTTAACAAGCGGCTAGATATCTGCGACAATAGGCTCTAATCCCAGACAGTGCCTTCCACATACGGGGCCACTGCTTTGCATATATGGTCCACCTCTCGCGACCACGTACTTACGTGGTGAAGCCATGAGATTTGAGGTGCAGCAGTGTGCCGCCGCTCGGAGGACGTAGGCTGCAGGTACAGCGCAGGCGGCGCTCATTGCACAAACTGGTGCGCATCCCAGCGGGCGCTAAAGCGCTACTTTCGGCTAATTTATCGTCGCGGGCTCGAACCTGTGTCTCGGCTCGGAGCCGCCGCTGCGCAGGCGCGGGGGGGGGGGGGGGGGGGGGGGGGGGGAGGCCGCCGCCCGAAGCGGCCATTCGCTGTCGCCCGGGAGTCACGCGGGGTGAGTGCGGATAGCCGGGCGGAACTGGAGGGGCCCGCGGAACAGGATTTGTAATTCAATTGCGCGGAAGACGAACACAAATACGATCATTTATATCTCGAGCGCTGGGTGTCTGGCCCCAAATAAGATTAGGGGAAGGTCTCGGGGATCCCGGAGGTTGCCAGACCGTTGAGGCTGCCCGCTGAGCTGGAGGTGACACATCGCAAGATTGGTTGGGTTCATTGGCGGGGAGTGGGGCCCCGCGGTGTCCCCCCGCAAAGGTGGCGCCTCGGCCGCGCAACGCAAAGCGGATAAACAGGCGTGCAATGCAGATAGCGCACCTTGAGGAAGCCGCGGCCGCGGGGAGCGCAATCAGCGGCGCCGGCGGCGCCAGAAGCGTCGACGCGCCGCCATCGGCGCCGCGCCAAAAACACAAGAACCGACGCGAACGAGCGCACAGACATTCGCGACATAAAAAGGGCAATTACGGTGATTTATGGGCGCAGAGCCCATTCGCCAGGCGACAGTTTCAGAAAAGCTCGACAAATCACAGCTGCCCGGTGCGCGCTGCTGATCTTTCCGTGCACCTTTTTTTTTCTCTCTCTTCCTCCGCTGATTTCCTTTCTTTCTTTCTTTAATGTACTGAGGAAACCTCCGAAAGAGAAGAGGAAACAGATGGGTGCTTCCAAAGGGCATTGCTGGTCGCTGGCCGCATACATCCATGGCTATGTGCGTCGCCCCTCCAGCTACACGACACGTGGTAGAAAAGGCAATCTATAGGTCCTGAAAAACGCACCCGACTTTTAGTCGCCAAATGGTACACGCCTTAGGCAGCTGCAACCTGAGGTATGATAATTCCAAGCTCGAGATGGGGCTGACTTTTTCTGCATCTGCGCGCGATTCCCAGCAGTCGCCATATGAATTACGTATACTATAGGAAGTGGCCACCGAAAGGTGCCAAAGCTGTATTCGTTAGAAGTTTGACCTGCCATTACGCCGGTCCAGCGGTGAAGAAGTGACAATGTGGATGTTTCGCGCCACATGGTGCGCCGCCAATTTTTTTATTTTCTTTCTATACCGTGAAGTATCACCTGAAACGCTCGAACCAATTCTATGGACTCTATGCGGGCGATGTTGCGGATTATATACCAGGCGAGGATGGCCTTTTTTTTTTTTCATCAGGAATTGGGCCCTGCGGACTGAACACCGTGTACGGATTGTATACTGGGAACTACGGTTGGTGGATTACATCATCTCTTTCTGCCTCTTGATTCACACCTACAGCTTTCTGTCAATCGTTGCGCACACCTTATTCTCATTTCCAGCTTTTTCATTCGCCTCCAAGCTTCTATACCTCTTAAGTGAGCCACGGCAAGGTACGTTACATCCGTACCTTCCTTGTGAGGGACGCCGGTATGCTGCAGTGAATAACTTGGCGGGGACTGTCAAATGCACTTCGCCCCATTCTTATCCTTGGACTTATTTCTCTCATTTGCTATTGCTGCTTGGAGTGGTTGTATACCCCTCCACTGCTTCCACGGTGTCATTATAAATCGAGCTCACGTTATTGTTACCTGATTGGGTTTGGTTTGGTTTATGGGGTTTAACGTCCCAAAGCGACTCAGGCTATGAGGGACGCCGTAGTGAAGGCTCCGGAAATTTCGACCACCTGGGGTTCTTTAACGTGCACTGACATCGCACAGTACACGGGCCTCTAGAATTTTGCCTCCATCGAAATTCTGCCGCCGCGGCCGGGATCGAACCCGCGTCTTTCGGGCCAGCAGCCGAGCGCCATAACCACTCAGCCACCGCGGCGGGATTGATTGGGTTCCATCTGCACTGCTCTAGGAAGCGAGCGTCTGGCAAAACTGATCTGAATTCGGAAAAGCAACACCACTTATAGCTACGAATTGGTTAGCGCGATTTAGTGAAAATTGCAGTGTACACATTATTACTAATTAGGAGCGTATAGAAAGCAAGCAGAGAAAGCCGGGGGCGCAGTTCAAAGAAATCATTAAATACACCTGTGATGGAAACCTTACTGTAGAAGCATGCATGTGACTGCATGTAGATTGCATCAAGTACAAGCCAACTCAGCTTCGCCTGATTTCGTTCTGTGGATGTACAATGCTGCGAAAGAGGCAAACGTTTCTAAATACGTAGCCGTTAGCCGCTTTTAAAATGCCGTCAAACGAGTGCTACCAGCCCGTCCGCGCGATCGACTTGAACAGCAAGTTTAGTGTCTCCGGGGTCCTAAACAAACTCGTTGACACGGGTTTTCGCACTGGGCGCCTCGGCGTGGCATTAACCCGGCATATTCTACGAATAAGCGAGACAGTAAACTCGCCACCGTGTTCAGCCTGCAACACACGGGTATGTATATCTGAAGCAATGAACATGTCCTCTCTCGTGGTTGGTGTTTTGCCTTCTCATTTTCGCACGCGAGATGACAGCTCGGTGAGCCAGATTGCGGTTAAATTCTTCAGCTTTATCGTTTCCTTAGGCTGTATACGACTGGCGCGAGCTCTCGGCCCACTAACGGACTGTCGTTTTCCTTTCCTCGTTCTGAATTCGTGCCCGCTTCGGAGCACTGCTGAATGCCTTGCGTCCACGCCAGACCTGCTGGGCCTCTCGTTAGGACGCTCGAGGTGCATCATTCCCGCAAGAATACAAGCACAGAGCGCACAGTTTCGTGCCAGGTAAGCTGGAGTGCTCAGTTCCGCGCCGAGTTGATCAGTCAGCGAGCGCATCGCGTTGCCCTCAGAGCCCGAATGGAGCGTGCGGCGCCTTCCGAGGGCCGACCGGAGCAGCGGCCCTTGTTAACGCTGCTGCTTGGGGGGCGCGGGGCGAGAACGCAGCGTTCGAGCCACGCCTGCCTCTCATTGGCCCGCGCTCGTTCCGCCCCCGTCGGCGAAAGAGTAACGCGACGAGCACAAAGAGAAAATACCTTTTGAAATATCCTAGCCCCGGCGACAGTCAAGAAGAAAGAGAAGCAAATGGGAGACGACACCATTACGAAAACACTCTACGGCGCCATCTCCTTAAAATAATGCCCAGCCATTTTCTTTCGTATTACCCCGGCTCGCCCTCTGGCACCCGCAGATTCCGGCTGATGTCTCTATCCGTCCCCCTCGGCTTGTTTGTATTACTTCTTGCCGCGGCTGTATTCATTTCTCCGCGGGCCGCGCCCGGGCAACGCACAAACAGGCAGCGCCGCGAAGAGAACTTGATGCTTGCTCGTTAAAGTTAAGCGACGTAACGATGCCTCCGCATAGCGAAGCAGCACTCCCGGGAAACAAAGGGCGGCACATCTACGCCCATTGACTCCCCTCTGCCTCCTTCACCCGGCCCTCTTCGCGGATGTGCCAATTACGCGTCCTCGCAGTGACGTCTCGAAAACGTGCACATAGTCAGCGCAGGGCATTCGCGCCGACCCTGTGTCCCGTGTCGATCGCCTTTCTTTCGGAGCTCATTACTTTCCCAGACACTTGCGGGGTGTACTAACCTGGCTCCTGCAGCGGCTGATTGCAGGCGTCGCATTAAATGGGAAGGACTCGCCAGGGGTCGCCAAGCCGAGCGTCGCCGAAGAGGAGAGACTCCGCCGCGAAGGGATCCCAGTCTTGTACATCGATAGGCAAGTAGTGGCGCCCATTAAGGCCTCTCGGTGACGCGAGGCGAGAAACAGCCTACTAGCCCTCTTATTTTTTTAGTTTGCTTTTCTTTTTTATTCTCGATTCGCCATTTTCGAGGGAGCATGAGCGCGCGCCTCGTTAAGGAAATGTAGGGGGCCACACTGTCGCGGGTGACACCACATAATGCTGGCACGGGTGTCAAGGCTTAAGAAGCTGCGAGGGACGCTCGATGCCGCATTCTATAGATGGCTTAGCAAAAGATGCAATTTCGGACCTGTGCGTAAACAAGAGAAAGACTGCCTATACGGTTTCATTGAACTTAAGGTATGCAGGGGTTAAAACAAATTTACGCATGTGGAAGCAATAGAATACCCGTGGGCAGTCGTCATAACAGCTTAGGGTAGAAGAGTAGGGGTAACTTTTTACTCCGAACCACTGGCAGGACCGGCGTCACAGATCTCCATGACGCCGTTTCCACTACGAATTTCGTGAACTGACGAAAGCGTAAAGAATAATTGATTGAATGCTATGGGCATGTGGGAAGCTTCCGGAACCAAGCGTTTGTTCATGTTAACCGCAAATAGGTCCTCTCTAGCTAACATAAACCTCGAACTAGCCTCGAAGCTAAAACCGTAGCGAGTTTTCATTAATGCGTAAAGCGAAATATTACCCACGGAGCACAAAGAACACATGAACGGGTTTACGCGCGCGTTAGTTTAAATTTGGCCCTTTAAATGGGCTTGCATGCGGACTTGCCGTTCGTAAAATAGCGCAGTAATACCCATACCCAGCAGTTCTGTAAAAAAAGCATTTCTCGACGGGTTTATGACTGTTTATGAACGCAATATTTTCATGTATTGTAAGATTTCACTACTATGACAATCAATATAGCCGCAGGTCTCCCGTCGGTCGGGAGGCTCGCATTTTTTTTTTTTTGCTATCGTCAAAAGCTTTCACAATTGTTTTTCTATGGCAGTCTTAATTGATTGATGCGAGCGGTGGGAAACTTTAAAACAAAAAATTTGCTACGCATCGGAAGAATAAAGATTTACCTGCAATATTTCCATAACAGTACTTTCAATATTCCAATATTCAAAATTTTTAGTCAAAGAATGCTCGACATGAACATCTAAAAGAGCTTTCTTTGACAGACATGCGTATAGGGCCCTCATGTACCTTCAAGCCGGTATGATATTTAAATGGTATCAAGGGCCAATAACATTTTTCAGTTTCCCCCTCTGTATTACCCCTATAGGGCTTCCTTCCTCTTTCGCTACTGGTGGGATGTCCCATTGCTGTGCGTTACTGCCTCTCTCATTTACTTCCTGGTTCAGCTGACTACTATATACATTTGTGTAAAACTCGTCGGCTACGTTAACTATCTTATCCATATTACTAATGGCATTACCCTCTTTATCTCTCAACGCAGACATCTGATTTTTCCCTATCTCTAGTTTCCTCTTCACCGCTTTTAGACTACCTCCGTTCTTTAGAGCATGCTCGATTCTCTCCATATTAAACTTCCTTATGTCGGCTACCTTGCGCTTATTGATCAACTTTGGTATCTCTGACAGTTCTATTCTGTCTGTGGGGTTAGATGCTTTCATGCTCTGGCGTCTCTTAATCAGATCTTTCTTCTGCTGAAAGAGCTTGCCGGTATCCTGTCGAACCATCCTACCGCCTTCTTCTACTGCTCACTCCGTAATGATAGCTGTGATACTATCGTGCATTGCCTGAACTTTAAGGTCGTCGTCCTCAGTTAAAGCCGAATATCTGTTCTGCACCGATGTCCTGAACTCGTCTACTTTCTCTCTTGCCGCTTACTTCGTTGATGGACTTCCGCTTCACTACTTTCTTCCGTTCCCTCTTTAAGGCTAATCTAATTCGAGACCTTACCATCATGTGGTCGCCACAACGCATTTTTCCTTGGACCTCCACATCCTGCACGATGCCAGGGTGAGCGCATAATATGAAGGCTATTTAAATTTTATCCTCATCACTGGGGCTCTTCCACGCCCACTTCCTGTTCTCTCGTTTGCGCAAGAAGGTATTCGTGGTCCGTAAATAATTTCTCTCTGCGAACTCTACTAATAATTCCCCCCTGCTATTATTAGACCCTATGCCATAATCGCCTACCGCCTTGTCTCCAGCCTGTTTCTTGCCTACCTTGCATTGAAATCGCCCATCAGTACAGCCTGCTCGTGGAATTGGCAATCAGTGTGGAGTTAGCAGTATTGCAGATAAATAAATAAATATGATAAATAAACAATAACATCACATTTCTGTCTAGTCACGCTCAAGTTTGATAAACATTAAACCATACGCGAGCAGTCAACATAATCCATTTTGTTTTCAGCGAATTTGTACCGATGGGGAGAGGCGATTACTCCACAGAAGATATATATATATGTAGTGAACTGCTTTCAAATCTTCTCTATTGCTGTAGCATTGTACCCTGTCTCTCCTGTGTTTAGGGAAAAAAAGTGCGGGTGCAAAAACAGCGAACGTTGCACAGCGAGAGGGCGAACATCGCAAACAGAGTGCCTCTCATCTTTTCAAGCTTCATTCACACCTGAAGGAAATTCTCGGCACAAGCACAGACCGAGCCCCGCGGGGACCGGGTCGTGACCCGAAGCCCAAGCGCGGCGGCGGCAGCAGAGCCACACATAAAGCGGCCGAAGGAAGAAGAATCCAAGTGGCGAAGCCGGCGCTGTTTACGTTACCGGGGGCATTACTCGCTCCGGGCGCACGCCTCCCCGGCTCCTCGGGGCTGAGGCCACTTCTTGTCATTGCGCCGGCCAAACCCAATTACGAGGGGTGCTAGGCTGGCCACATTACCCGACGGGAAGTAGCCGCTATTAGCACTTGTGTAATCCGATTTGGTAACCCTAAGGCCCCCAGTGCGGCTCGCGCGGCCGTCCGGGCTCGAAGAGTGATCACCATTACAATGCGGTTAGCCTCTGCACAACGAGGGTCACTGGGATGATTGGTAATGCAGGCCACGACTGGACACGGGCCGAACCAATCAGTAAGCTGCAGCCCGCTGGCAAGAAACTGACTTCGCGAAAACATGAGATAATGGCTCTATAAAAGAAGCATTGTGGGCATGCCTGCGGCCGCCGCGTATACGGCCCAGCCCGCGGGGCATTCCAGCCGGATTTACGGCGCCCGATTCCTCGTTGCGGCCCCCGACGACTCCGGCCCCGGGTTCATGGCTCGCTGCATTATTGATACTCGCCGGTCTCCAAACATCGCGGCACTGCTTTACCTGAAAGTTCAGAGCGCGGATCTCCGGCCGCATCCGGGGCCTCTTACGCGCACGCCCGTTCGCCCGCGCGGCGGCGCATAATCCTGCGGGGCGAAACTATACGAAGCTCGCGCCGCCACGGGGTGGTCTCTCCGAATGGCTCATACGATTTGTGTTCGCTGCTTTTGCTCCTGGCTATAACATACCCGCCGGGACTTATCTTCTGCTTTTCGTCTTGCGCTGGACGGTATTATGTACACGTAAGAAACCAAGACTCGAGACGGAACATCGGGCAGCAGCAGCGGCTCTGAAAAGGGCATTAGCACGGGCTTCCGCCCTTCTGTTCACTTCTCCTTGAGGTTGCGCTTCTCCCTACGCTTCTGCAGCTTTTCTTCTCTCGAAAATGCATTACCTTGGAGCAAGACGCAGCGATTCACGAGGGAAATAAATTAAACTTTCTTCGGGTGCTCGGTGAGAAAGTTATGCGCTTGCATGCCCCTTGTACGCCCTTTCCCTGACTGTTGTCTCTCAGGAGGGCGTCAACATCATGGTGCACTGCGGAACAAATGGCACATGGTCTACAAAGGACAAGACACCAATCAGCGAGCTGCGTCGTTTTAAGTCGCCTTCTCCTATACATGCGTCTGTTAGCTTAATTGGTTCCTTCACCAGCAAATGCTTAAAGGCATTACCCCGTTTCGGTTTTTGCAATGGCGGCAAAGGAATTTCAGTGAATGTGACAATTTTCGTGCTCGTACATCTCTCTATTTATTTCCTCTCCTTCTTTTGAAGTGCGCCTTGCTTAATTAACAGCTATTCGTTGGCGACCGTTGATTTACGCTAACTTAGTCGACATTTTACAATGTAAGCAGTGTAACCGGGTCGTACAGCGTTCATTCGATATAAAGGCGAAAAAAATGCTAAGAGAACTAAATAAAAAAAATTTCTCGAGGTTTTCCTAGTTGTGCACCCGAACTGTCAACGTAACTGCTTTGCAACGCAACTTCTTTGTAGTTACGTTGGCGTAACTCAAGGCAGCTGACAGTACTCGTTAGCGCAACTGCCTTGTTGGTATTGTAACTGCCGTGCAGTTACGTTGACAATGGCAGGAAGCGTAACTGATTGCTAGCACCGTCACTGCCATCTACGCAGGCGCAGTTGGCTACTTTTGAATCTGCGCATGCGCAGATAACACCCCGCGGAAGCGAATCGCGCTTTGCTTTAACACACCCCTAGACCATTTCAGCTGCACCACTACCACACTACCACTGCAACAAAGTAACCTAGTCTGCAAGGATAAAACAGTGACGTTATTGGAGAAGTTACAGAAACAACGAAATAAGCGGCATAGTTGTGTACAACTCTTAAATACTGACTAGAACCCAGGGACCGAAATGTAGCTGACGCAACCAAGTCTAAACCTTATCAAAGCTTTGTACCGGCGACTCAGTGACTGTGCTTTTAAAGGCTTTGCATTCATATAATATATGCCAGGACACGCGGGAACATTTTTGACTCTGTTTGAACTTGAAAACACCAACGTAAGCAAGTGAAATAGTGAATAAGGAAAAACTACCCCGTCACCCAGAATGACATTCTTCCGGGCTAGCTGGTGTAATTTCATTTGCGACGCCACCTTGAACATTGGGACCCTCGGTTTTTTTTTGCTTATCACCGGTTGTTTCCGTGTTCCCGTTGACGCCAGTCTAGGTGAGTTCATCCACGCTCTTTTTTTTTGTTAGCTGCTCTCCTATTTTATATGCGCATTGACCTCGCACCCTCCTTTCCCTTACCTCTGCCCCTTCTTTATATATTCCGCTCAGTTCGCATTTTTTTCATTAAAGCTGAAAGTCAACAATGTGTGTCCCCCAGTGTTAAGGCGAAAGCCTTTAAGGGCTCATGCTCGCGACCGTGTCCGTCCGTGCGTCCTCCTTCCGTTATGCTCTTCAGCAACTCGATATGAAAAAAAAAACTATGAGCACGATGGGATTCGAACCACCATCCTTTCGTTCCGCAGCCGAGCGTGCTAACGACTACGCTACTTCCTGCCAACTCATCCGCAGTTCTTGTCTAGGAGGACGCTGGAGTGAGTTTGCGGAAAGGCGTCGAATCAGACGGATGCCTCCCAAACGCCCTCCAGTGTCTCCAGCATTTACGATTCAAAAACAATTGTGCACTTAATCACGATCTTATCCACACATCAGGGACACAAGCAGCAATACCGCGCTAAAGGCTTTCGCCTCACCGCACTTTAGGTCAACAAAGTGGCCCCGTGAATTTTTTTTTAAATGTTCAGTCCCAATGTTACACCGCCCCACGTGCCGTCTTTGCCGAAAGTAACCAGGCAACAAGGTTTGCCTCTCAGTAGTATAGTGGAGTCCTTACGGCATCCCTAAAAACCAAAAGACCTGGAAAGGTAAGGACAAGGGTTCTCCTTACCTCACAGAGATTTAGAGCTTACGGGTGCTATAAGTGCTTCTTTACATGACTAAGAAACAAACACAGTTTCCTAGCTACTTTTGGCAAAGACGGTGCATGAGGGCAAGTAGTAGGCGCAGAGCTTCAAAATACTCAAGCAAATTCCAAATTCGCAACCTCACAAACAACGTCGCGATTAACGGATACTTTGTTTTGCATTACAAAGTTCCATGGTATTGGACTTCTTACCGCCAACCGTGCACGCTCCATAATTTCTGAGGGGTATCTTGCGGAAGGGGCTGAAAAACTTTTTTCCTTTTGACTCAACCGCAGCATACTTGTATGCTTTGTCTACTACAGCGTAAGCACCCTATTGTTCACTACTCTCAGCTCAGTTGGCACGCGGAATCAGTCACTGTTGTTCTGCTTAGTAAGCACCTGAGGTGACGACTGAATCACGGTGTGAGTGAAAGTGAATACATTTTTCTCGGTAGTAAATCATGGGAGGGAAAGCCGAGATCGAGAAACAGCTAGCAGACTTTCGCAGGGAAATGCGTGCAGACATCAGGGAACTAAAAGAAGCATTCGCTTTTGTAGCGACACCTGTGATGAGGTCAAGGAAATAGGAAGCGACGTCAAGGCCCTCAGAAAGGAAATACAAGCACTCACTGTACAAAATAAGCAGCTAAAATTCGAAAACCAAAGGCTTGAAAAACGCCTTCATGAGCTCGAGCAGTACAATCGGGCAATAACTTGGAAATTAAGGGTGTTCCAGAAGATCATGACTCGGCTGCCATTGTAAAAAAAAAAAATCGGTGAACTGGTGGGTGAGGACATTCATGACGCAGATATCGATATCTGCCGCAGGGTGTCGACAATGAAGCAAAGTGATAAGAATATTGTCGTCCGGTTTGTAAGTCGCGCAAAGAGGAATGCACTGCTTGCCAAGACCAAGAAGAAGAAAATTTCTACAGTTGATCTTGATATTGATATCAGCGAACCAAGTGTTCCTGTGTACATTAACGAGCACTTGACGAGGCAGAACAAACAACTTCTTGGCGCTGCTGTTGCAAAGAAAAAACAAGCTAAAGGGAAGTTTGTCTGGACAAGCGGGGGAAAAATTTTTGCGCGCAAGGATGAATCGTCCGATATCATTCAAATTTGTGCAAAAGATGATATTGCTCTTATCCAGTGATTGTACCCCCATTTTTTTGCTTTATCAATTTCGTTTGTTAGTTTATGCCAGACATGTGAATGGATGCCTGTATTGAAAGCGATGCACTCACTGAAAAGCTCAGTATTTTCCAACCGTGTTTCTCTCTTTTTTTACTTGAATTTACGAAGCATTCGAAACAAACAGGATGACTTGGTTAGTTATCTTGATGAACTACAAGTAAATTTTGATGCGTTGTTGTTTTCTGAGACATGGCTCGGTAAAACGGATCCCTCGCCCCAAATTAGAAATTACTCCTGCATACGGTCGGATAGAAGTGGCAAAGGTGGTGGTGTTGCTGTTAACCTGCGGCGCCAGTTCGCAGGTGAGATAACTGATGACACTACTGATTCAGAGTCTTATATTGAATGCTTGGGGATTGATGCAAAAAATTTCATACTTGTGGTTGTGTACAGACCGCCAACTGGCTACAAGCGACGTTTCTTGGCTAAGTTCGAGGTGGTTCTTGAATACTGCAAATCCTATCAAAATCCATTCTTTATCATGGGTGATATTAACATTAATACAGTGTCTGAAGACATTTATTCACATGACTTCAACAATCTTGTTGCATCGTAGGGATGCGAAAACACTATGCTAGGACCAACTCGAATCACCCAAAGTTGTTCTACATCCATTGACGTTTGTGTCACCAACCATAACACTTCAGAGTTCATTTCTGGCACGCTCTCCTGCGACATCACTGATCACCTACCTCTTTTTTTCGCCACGCATCGCCTATCTAATGAGGCTCATAACGGCAATTGTTTTCAACATAGAAGTATCAATGAGGTATCATTGAATAATTTCAAAGCTTTAATCCAACAAGCGGATTGGTATCCCGTATACCTAGAATACGAAGCAAACAGAGCATATCAAACGTTATTAAAAATATTCAGAAATTACTATGATTCTGCGTTTCCCCTTCAGAAATAAAAAAACGTAACAAGAAGATAAAGAAACCATGGATTAATAATGCACTATACAAAAGAATAGTAGCTAAGAACAAAATGTTTCACAGATTTCTTGCCACTAAAGACGGAAACTTTTTTCTTATTTCAAGAAAATCCGAAATCAATTAAATGCTGACATCGTACAGGCTAAGTTAAAATATTATGAAACCATGTTTTCAAAAATAAAGACCAATCCTGCAAAAATATGGAAACAAGTCAATGCCCTCACAGGAAAAGGCCTAAATTCCGACCCAGTAGAACAGATGTTGGTGAATAATGATGTTCTCCGCGGGAAAGAGTTTGCGAATGAAATGAATAAGTACTTCATTAGTACAGCATTGTGCCTTCAATCCCTAGCCAACAACAGAACCCAGGTAGGCTCACAAACAAACTCTATAGTCCTAAGTGCCGTCACACCTCCAGAAATTGACAAAATCATAAAGCAACTGAAGCCAACTGCGGCGAGCGGTTATGATGACATCCAAGTCTCAACTGTCAAGCATGTGTCATCTGAAATAAGTCCCCTATTGTCACATTTATTAAACATATCTCTATCAACAGGAACTTTTCCTGACCAGCTTAATATAGCTATAGTGGTACCTATACACAAAGGAGGAACACGAAATGATATCGCTAATTATAGACCAATTTCAGTGTTACCGGTTTTCTCAAAGGTATAGGAAAAGTCTATAAATAATCGTTTGACTATGTTCCTGCAAAAATATAATATAATCTCACCATTTCAATTCGGGTTCCAAAAAAAAAGACACCTGAAGAGGCCCTGCTCAATGTAAAATCATTAATTATAAAGAATTTTGAAGCAAAAATGTTTACTTTGGGAATTTTTCTTGACTTACGGAAGGCCTTCGATTCTCTCAACCACGAAATTTTGCTTCACAAACATCACGGGTATGGAATTCGAGGTGTTGCATCAGACCTCACTAAAAGCTATTTGTCATTAAGATACCAGTTCATAAACCTCAATGGAGAGCACTCTGAAAACTGAGAACTAAAACTAGGAGTACCTCAAGGTTCCATACTAGGTCCCACACTCTTTTTGTTGTATATAAATGATATCACAGTCGTTAAGTACACACCTGATATAACTGTCTTTGCTGATGACACTAGTTTATTTTTTACAGGTAAACACGCAAATGACCTAGAAAAAGCAGCTAATCTTTGCCTGTCTCAGCTGTCTATTTGGCTCGAGGACAATAGTCTGCAACTAAATACGCGTAAAACAAAGTTTATACTTTTCAAACCAGTTAACAAAGTTACTAAAGAAAGCCTCACACTTAAATTCAGAATGGAACACATTGAACAGGTACATTTACAGAAATTTCTAGGTGTCTGGCTCAGTGAAGATCTATCCTGGACTCCACATATTAATCACCTTCTAACTGATCTTTCCCGTGCTGTGGGGTGTATGAGCCGTATAGCTCCACTTATCCCTCTCTGGCTGAAAAAAGACCTTATATTATACGTTATTTTACTCACGGCTACTTTACGCAATATTAGTGTGGGGCACTACGAAGAAAGGAAATTACGACAGGCTACTCGTACTGCAAAAACGCGTTCTACGTCTGTTTGAGAATTACAAAGGTAGAATACATGACCTACCAACCCAGCCACTCTTCATTAGACATGACATATTACCGGCTAACAAAGTGAATTAGTCTAAACTGATGCAATTAATTCATAAA
This sequence comes from Amblyomma americanum, assembly GCA_030143305.2. Classification (NCBI taxonomy): domain Eukaryota; kingdom Metazoa; phylum Arthropoda; class Arachnida; order Ixodida; family Ixodidae; genus Amblyomma; species Amblyomma americanum. Next base: position 17,435 of record JARKHS020030949.1, read on the forward strand.
AAAAGCTTTACACTAAATTTACAGATATATCGCCACACTATAGCTTTCGAACCCGTACACATAAAACAAGAAAAGTGAGAACAAATTACGGGAGACAGGATGTTGATTATCAAGCAACAAAGTTATTTAACCATCATGAGTCCTACATTGATATTACGCTACCATTTAAGCCCTACAAATTACAGTACAAAGCATTCCTAATGATCACTGAAGACATCTTATGTATATAGGTGCACTCATATGCCCATGCAAATCACCAGTCTTGCAAAAAAGTTTTTTTTTTCCCATGTTTCTGTCAACATGTTATTCTTCTGAACCGCGGTTTCTTTTTCTCGCCAGTGTGTTGTCGCGGATCCTTTGATGTGCTTTTTCTCTCTGCGAATCCTTGATTCTCTTCTAAACCTGCGTTAGTCGACAGCCAGCATTCTGTGTTAATTTGTACTTTATATTTTATGTCTATGTGTAGTGTTTCATCAGGAGAAATCCCTGCAAATGTATTGAAGTTTTGCCTGCTCCAAACTACAGATGGGAGACGAGGCCTTGTCAGGCTCCATGCCTTTTGCCTCGCCTTCCACTTTCAGCTGAAAGGAAATAAAATGATCTGAATGAATGAATGAATGAATGAATGAATGAATGAATGAATGAATGAATGAATGAATGAATGAATGAATGAATGAATGAATGAATGAATGAATAAGATATTCTGGTTACTAACAACTAAAAACATCGCTAATGATTACAAACAAGATCAGTACTGTTTATTGGGATTCTCAACCGTAGAACGCACTCTTAAAAAGATACAAAAGGTCGGCATACAACAGCGACGAGACAATGGGGCAAAGTGCCCATTCGGCGATCCACCCTAAATGAAAAAAAAAAAGATGCAAACATTCTCAGTAGTGAGTTACGCCATCGTAATTCCGGATTTTCTTCAAAATAACTCTCAACTGTAGAAACAGCTTCAAGTTAGGATAGACTTAAGATGAATATATGCGAACACATGCAGCCGCAATCGTTGGCAAGAGGATGCGATCATGTCTATAGCTATCTTCGAAGCGCAGCTAGAATGGGTTATATTTGCGCTGCAAGTTACACTGATGCCAAGCGCCCTCACCGAGACCAGGTTCTCCGGCGCGTACCTATTCAAGAGCCCCCAGGCAGCTCATTCGCCGATCAAAGTGCTCCCATAGGACACGCAGCACTTTCAAATATGCTCTTTGCATTCCGGCAACATAAACCATCCATCGAGCAAGTAGCCAGCAAGTTATATTCTTGAGGTGTGTCCGGTGTGGGGAAAGAATCCGCATTTCGAGAGAAAAAAAAAAGTTCACCCGCTTCTGGAGAGACCGTACAGAAGTTTGCGAAGTTTGCGTTAGATTTTCGCCGGCGGCGTAAGTACAGACGTGCAAAGAGCAAATAAACCAGCGAGCACAAGAACTTAGCTTCTATTTCGTTCCCCGCGCAGATGGGTAGCGTGTGTGCACTTTGCCGCGCAACCTCACGCGAGTTTTTACTTAATAATTTATCCGCTTCCCCTTCCCGTTTCACTCGCGACAAGATAGCCTCGCAGAAACTGTTTCCTGCGCGAATGACAACTATGTCCTTCAGTTTTTGCGAGGGCCTAAGAACTGCATCAATACCGATGCCAATCGTAAAAGCGAGCTGGCCATGTGTAGTCTGCATTCATCCGCTTCTCGAATCCTACTTGGCGTAAATGATTTATGCCCCCGGTATTCCGAGCACTGCCGCTTCACAGCCACGTCTCGGAAAGCGTTGAGCATACAAGTGAAATCTCGAGAGCATGTATACCGCACTGCGCACCCGGGGTGAGCCAGAAACGTGTTCTTGCCCGCAGTGCCTTGAGAGTGCGTTCATAGATTGAGATGACCAGCGTGTCGCCAGGAGGCTTGGCCCTTGGCAGTCTGTGGCTCTCGCGAGATGCGGCGGGCATGCTGGTTGGTCTCCTGGGAGAACATTTTAAGAAAATGACGAGACGTCAATCTGCGCGGCAGAGGCCCAAGAGCGCGGCTGTCCCAGTCTTCTCTTCAAAATGCCCACGCGCCCCGCGTTTCAGCCGAAATTTCCTGCGTGGTCACGTAGCAAAGCGCTTGACCACTGGGCCCCGGCCTGCTGCCTTTTACTGAATTGAAAGCGGCCCTGCGATTACGAGATGGCGCCGTGTTATCCCGCCTCGTTCGGCCAGCCGTGCGCTTCGCGTACACAGACTAACCCACACAGAACGGGCACGACAATCGCGCAAATCTCTCCTTGTTGTGTGACTTATGGTGTCCCTGAAGCGCACGGGTCGATGCGGTTCTCTCGTTCCCATCGGGCGCGGGCACAACTTCCCCGCACCTATTTTTTTTTTTTTTTGATCAACGACAGGCACGACTTCAAATCATCTCTTTTTCCGAAACGCTGCAGAACCCCACTCTATATATGGCCAATGGGGCCGTACGGTGTATGTCAGCAGCGCTCCACACAGTTATCACAAACGAAAAAAAAAAACAAAAGAAGAACGATCGAATTCCATATCACTGAAACAATAACGAGGAACTTGCATAACTTCACACAGATTGGCAAAGACGCTAATTTGGGCAACACCTCAACTTTCATTAGTATATCACAGGTTTTGAAGCCGCCTATTACGAGCACACTGTTGCCGCCGTTACTCGAGCAGGCTGATGTGAAAACACTTGTTGTTTTTGTTGTCCTCCAATGCAACTCCACCTCCTAATAGGATCTTTTTCGCTTTCGTTCGACTTCTCTCGGCCATCACTCACGCCGCGTAAACAACGGATTTTAAATAAAGGCACGTGAGATATTCCTAACTACCGAACAAAATGTCAAGTTGTGCAATAAACCCCATTAGGGTTACTGTTTCTCTGTGCGGGAATTGATGACATTAGGAACGCCGCTTGCGTTTGCAGTTGGCTTGCATAGGCTTTCAATCGCGGTAGGCCACAGTGCACTGCCTCACTTGCACATAACGAATTGCTGCCGTCTCCTCTGACTCAGAATATCGTGACAGGAATTGGAGGAAAGCGAAAGCCAAATATGGTCATTCGGAGACTTTTTTTTTCTGTATTGCCTCCCAGTATAATACTATTTCATGTGTTTAAAATTTTCGGTGTTTTGTAATATTTAGACGAAAAGAACAACCGCGACCTTGTTAATCGTATGAGCCTCTCTATATCAGCCAAGAAATAGGAACAGAAAGAAAATCATTCCTTGTTTTATCTATGACGTAAGCTCGATAAAAGATTACGGCTTCAGATCCAAATTCTTCAAGTATTCGTAATTAACCTGCATCAACGCTGAAATTAAATATTCTGACTTGCTGCCGAGTGACAGATCTAATGACGGCAACCAACGCAAAGATGCTAATATCAGGGGTTGCTGCTCCAGGCAGCAAGTATGGGGGACGGAATTTCAAAGAAAATAAAAAAAGGTGCGAAAAGTGATAAGGCGGAGAAACATCAGGAAAACACGCAGCCAGCATTACTAACCCGCAGAGTTGAGCGTACCGCGCCGGAAGCAAGGCCGTGAACACACGCGCAGCACGAACAGCTGCGTGCTGCAAACGAACACGCCACCTAGAAAGAAGTGAACCCAAACCTGCCGACGGCACTGAAACGCCTCGACATGGCGATTTACAAAGCAAGTGCAGCACAAAGCCCAGCTGGGCGGCGTGACGAGCACGTCGGAGGAGGAGGGAAGTTTGGCCCTCGAAAACGGATTTAATGGCGGGCACCGCGCGTTCCTGAGGCGAGGCGCGGCGGGAGGCTGGGGGGAGGGGGACGTCAATTTATGCAAATCCTGCAGGGCTAAGCCCCCGGCTCCAACGCTTATCTTGCACCAGTCCTCCGGAAGGGGAAGGGGGGGGGGGGGGGGGATGGACGCGTCACTCAGCTCCCTCCAAATCCCCCCGTGCTGTCAGGGCTCTCCGGGCGAGGCCGCAAAACACAAACTAATTTATTCACAGGCGCTAAATAACTAACACCGGGTCCCTGCTCCCGTGCGCTCTCTGGGCGACTTGGATTAGGCAGATAAATATACGCGCCTGGCCAGAGCGCGAGGTGCCGTTTTGTCGCGGGGCGCCCCGGTGTCTCGCGGCTGGCCGCAACCCCCCCGCCGCCACTATTAATGTCCCCATTCCGCCATCACGCAGTCGGAGTCTGCCCCCTTTCCGCCCGACACATCGATATTTAATAAAGTCTAAACACAGAAGTGATTTCTATTCCCGCCCACCCGCGCCTCAATTACGGCGCCGGATCCACGCACAGCAGCCCCGGTGAAAGCACCACGCACGCACGCTTAGGTGTCCAGGCGTGTGGGTGCCCCTTCGCCGGCTCGCCCCACCGCCGCTGCGTGACGCTTCTTAAAGTTTTCGTTCCTCGAAAATGCCTCCCTTGCCGACCTTGTGGGAAGGCTTCACTTTCTTTACCACTCCTCCGCACGCCCGCATAGTTATGGGCGCACTAAATTTCCGACACTGCGAGCCACATAAACGCTAAGGCCCACTGCTGGCTTCTTCGGCGCTCTCCAGACCCGCACCATACCTAACGTTTCCTAACCGCAGTGCCGGCGAATACGCCCACAGTATCCCCAGGGCTATTCTGAAATGTTGCGTAAAGATCGAAAGTTTTCCTTCCCTTATAAAAATTTCTTTAGACAGTCTATATAATGTCCACGGACTTCCATCTATAACGTCTATAGACTCTTTATAGACAAACCCAAGAAAAGTCTGTGGGCAATACAAATCCTATAGACAGTCTATAGACAAGCTATAGCATTATGGCCATACACCTTTAGTAGACGTTTGTCTATGGACAGTCTATAGACTATTAATAGACAAAAATAAATATCTATAGAAAGGCAATAGAGTCTATGACAAGTCTTTAGAGTGTCTATAGACCATTTTTGTAAGGGTTCGGTGAGCAGAATTTTTAAAAACTGTTCGCGAAGCAATAATAAACAAGCATGGCAAGGCATCTAGTGTCAATATAAGCGCCCGTTCACCGTCGGTATATTGAGAACTTACACTGTGCAGAAAGTTCTGGAAGTGTGATATTGAATTCTTTGCATCATGCAGTGCCCATGGCTGCACCTCCTGAAAATGGAGTGAGCCTGAACAGTATATGCATTGCAGCTTATCCAAAAATTTCTGTTAAGAGACGCCGTCTGCGACATGTCTTCTCAGGGGCATACAAGTGCGAAGTTATTGCGAAAACTATCGCGCCCGCGTAAATGGACCGACAAAAGCTGACCAATAAAATGTCATGCGATTATGGCTGAAATGAAATAGTGTTGCCACATGGCATTAGCAATTAAAATAGGAATTCTTTTTTTTTTAAATATCGGCTCAGAAAACAGCATGAAATCAAATGAGGCGACGTTCAGATCAGGAAACTTTGCCACTCTCAACGTATCCCATCTTGTGACCACATCATTATCATCGTCCAAGTTGCATCTACTGGACTCCAATTATATGTCCTACGCCAGCTGCGGCCTCCGTGTCCGAGCAAATTTCCTGATCACAACTTTCCACCTCACTCTCTGCCACGTGACCTCATCTCATTATGCATACCGTATAGCACCGTTTTAATGCATCGCGGTTTTTCTTTCAGAAAAAAAAATTGTTGAACTATGCTAGTAAGTACAGGACAAGTCAAAACTTTCCAGGCCGCAACATTCTACTTATTAACCGTGAACTGGGGCATTTACAACAGTCTAGAAGCTCAAAATTTCTCTAGGGAGTTCAAGAAGCATCATGCTCATGCCTGAAAACCTTGGTGGCTGCATGGGCGTCTTAAGTGCCAGAATACACTGCTGAAAAGAAAACCCTGTGACCTGGGAACTTTTGACGCGCCCTCTACACTCTCTTCAGTATGTCTTTTGATCTCTAAGGAAAGTTTACCATGAAACGGACGCTGTTTTCGCGTCGGCAAGTGTAACGGCAAAGCGACGGCAGCTTTCGCAACGTAGTGGCTTACATGAGTGTTTTAGCACGCATGCATATCTAAAAGTGTGCACAGGCGCGTATTTGCTAATATTGAAGTAATTCACCGGTCGTGAGTGGATGTGCACACAAAGATGTCAATTGCAGTGCTCAGAGAAAGCCTACATTTTTAGATGGAGCGCCGCTGATTTCTATTCATCAGCTTTGCTAGTACACGATCTCTGCTGCAGTCATCAGCCGCTGTTCCCAGCGTCGGAGTACATCAAAACGAGTGCATGCATGCACTAATTGAAGAACTGTTCAAAACACTTTACGGCGTTTCTCAGGCGACCATTTCGGAATGGGGCACTTGGGGCACCAATTAGCTTTTCACTGCGGCAAAAGCAAAACATCTGCAGCCGTACCCGCGATTATTGCATGGACGAGACTACTGCTGCAGGTATGACATGCCCTTTTCCTCTCCTCATGAGCTGCTCTTTCTCCCCTCAAGACCTGCCGCAGTGGTCCAGTGTCTGTGGCGTTTAGATGCTCACGATTCACGACGGTTCGCGGATGTTTTTCTCACGAAAGCGCCCGTCGATGCATTCGATCGTGGCTATCTTCTTCGTCCGCTACTCCTTCTTCTTCTTCTTACAAGTCCAGCTAATAACATTCTCATCTTCCGGTTCGCTCTGACCCAGAACTGCTGGTGTGACGAACGTCGAAGCGAAGGGGACAAAAAAAAATGTTTTACAGTACATGTTCTTCTTTTGTTATTGTCCATCGCTTTTAATTTAGACTGCCCTTTTTCACGATATTTTGTTTTCATCTTTCCGAAACACGTTTTTCGTTTCTTTGCGGCCGTATGTTTAAATATCCTCCTGTTTGCATAGTACGTCTGACTCCGAGGAATCGATGCGAAAATCACAACAAAATCTGAATGGAATATGCGCTGCCCATTCCGCAGACTATGAAGACGGGAAAACGTTTACAGGTATACGCTCCTAGCGACCAAACTGTTTAGCAGAAACAAGTTCAAATGGGAGCAAATGACGTCCTCTAGCGCTCGCCCATGTGAGGGTTTTATAAACTCCATCAAAATACAGTATCTTGTTTACTCCCATGAGAACGGAACTTTTAGGAGGCCAAGAAAGTGAGTTTTTCTCCCCGAAAAAATGGAGCACAAACTTAGCGCTATGTTTGTCCGCTCTCAGTCTTGTACAATGAACTTGAAGTAGGAGTAGTAGAAGAAGCGGGAACTGCGGTACACAGACGGCATGAAGCAGGAAGTGTCGACTGCCGACATGGGCGCTGAGTTAATGATGGTGGTGTACAATTGCCGAGCAGACAATGCTACTTTGCTGCCGATAGAATGGATACAAGCTTTCCCTTGTATACATTTTATCTTTGAGTAGACCAAATACCTTGTGCCACTGGCGCTCTTCAGCCAACGCTGCCCCTTGCACCGCTAAAATGCATCGTCATCATCATCAATATCTCCTGCCGCCGTCACAGCTACGTCTGCTTCGGTTTGCTTGTTTGCGGCTCGAAAATGGCCAGGTAAGCCGCGGTGTGGCAGACGAGCTTCTCGATGTGCAAAGGTCGACTGCAGGATTTAGTTTCTTATGACGGCGCTATTGTCTTCAGTGAACTTTTACGGAGGGAATAGGCAGTAATTTGAGGGATTAGATACGGCGCTTCGCGCTGCTCGGGAATAGCCCACCAGCGTCGTAAATCCCATTGTCCAAGTAAACCCGAAAAGTGGCTGAAAAGTTCATCACTAATGTTTTCACGACGAAACAAGTCTCAAGCCATGGCACCGCATTTGAGCATACTGACGTGGGAACACCATACGGCAGCGCGTTTTTTATGGACTTAGCAGGATCGATAATACCTGAAAAAAAAAAAAAAAAGTCAGTTTTGCTGAAGCGATTATAAGGACAAAGACCTTGGAAAAATAGCGTAAATCGAAATGTGTTGTAGTCTTTGCATCTACTACTTAGTTTAGAGCATTGATGTTAACAATGGAAGAACATTTGTATTGTCTTTAACCAGCGAGAAGTGCCCGCTTTAAATCTCCAGCCAGAGAAATAAACAATTTCTTATGGCAGATCACTGCTGCATGGGCCTTTGCCTCGTATAAATCATCATAGCGAAAAGCTGCTGCTGTCTTGTTCACGCCACTCCGATTTCACTGGCATCAACATCGTCCATTTGATCGCAGCGGTGGCCTAGTGGTTGAGCATCCGCCCCGCATGCGGGAGGCGCGGGGTTCGATCCCCTGTGCCGCCGGGCACCCACCGCTGATACAATGGGTACAGGCTTTCGCCTAGTCTGGTGCTCAGCTGATTCAGGGCGGAATGCTCGGGAAATGGGTGTTTGACCCCACCTTGAGAAAACGAAAATACCTTGTGCCATGACGCTATTTGGCCATAGATGCACTTGCGCCATAAGAATCCATAATATCATCAACATCGTACATTTAGAAGCACCGTTATAATCGCTCGTAATCGCGCCTTTCTCATGTCCTCTCCTAGAGATAAGAAGATTCCCAAGAGCTACTGTGCGAACGTGATGTTTTAAGCACTCGCCTTTTGACGGGGAGAATGCAAGCATACATCAATCGCACAAGCGTATCGATACGACTGCCGCACTATCTCGCGTAGATTACGTAGGATGAACAATGAGGAGGCATTGCGCTGAACAACAATTTGTTCACCTTTCCTGCCAATGATTTGCGCCACTTGGAGGATTCTGGAGGGCTGCGAGCGCTAGAAGAACTGTACGCTATAGGGACAAACAAAATGTGACAAAAAAGGAAGGCTCCTTCGATCGTCTGCCTGCCATTCAGATGAGAAGGCAATGAAGGCCGTGGTAAAGTTCTCCGTCGCGTATCGTTTGAAGAATCCAGACAGCCCGCACTCGAAATTGAGAAGAGTGTCAGTCGCGAGGCGCATGCGTGCCACGTCCTTCGGAGGCGCACCCGAGAGTTGTTGGGATGCGTCTCTCACGGCCATTAATGCGCACGCAGCGTTTTCGGGGGATGAATATTTAACGCCTGCGTTCCGACGCGCCAGGCCCTCCATATGGCCATTGCTTGATAAACAGAATGCCTTCGCGGGGCCTACATTAAGCAGCGCATTGAGTCGTTTCGGTGCAGATCGCGGCGCGTAACTAATTTGTCGGCGGTGCGAGCGCATCGGATGCTCGCCAGCGCAAACACCGGGCGACGGGGCCGTGGGGTTCGGCGCGACCCCCCCTCCCCTCTTTTTCCGCCCCTCAAGCTCTGGGCAATTGAAAGGACGGCGCGCAAGCAGCATGCGCATCAGTCCGCAGGACGCGAAGCAGGCCCTTTGCCAGGCGGCCGGCATTCCACGTACCTGGCTCGTAGTAAAATGCATTCTTAATGGGATGCAGCGCAGTGGCGGCCCGCTGTTTATTTGGCTGGTCAATCTTTGGGGCTAATTCGGCGGGCACGGCGCAGGGGCGGCACCGAACTGGGCGCCCTTCAGCTGCCGGTTGCTCGAGCAGCCCATTCGTCTACTTTAGAGCCGGATTGAAGCCGGGGGAATTGGGTTCCGATGGTGCTCGCAGTCGTATAAAGATACAATTAAACCACGCGCCGGAATAATTAAAGCCGGAGCGGGGCGAACACGCTCTGGCGCCGCGCTTGCTCGCCCCGCGGATCCAGAAGAGGAGGGCTCCGAGAACAGCGCATCGATCGTCGCACTCGTCGGCCACACCGGCGCGCTTCCCCGCCGCAAACTTCCAGGGCGCCCCTCTCCCGGAGCCCACCGGTACTGCCGTCCTACGCACGCACTCCCTCGTCACGTGACCCACAACTCTTCCTTCTGGCAGGGACAACTCTGTGTAGCGTTTACTTGCCGACTAACTAAGACTGGGGAGCGCTACAATCAAGGCAAGGGGACAACACCACATAAGAACACCACGAGACACGTGGCGTTCTTATGTGTTGTCTTGTCTTATGTGGTGTCTTATGTGTTGTGTTGTCTTGATTGTAGCGCTCCAGTCTTAGTATGTACGACCAACTAGCCCCCTACAAAGCTTTACTGATACTTACCGAGAGCGTTTGCCAAGTTTCCAGTTCGTGGATGGCACAGCTGTGTATATATATATATATATATATATATATATATATATATATATATATATATATATATATATATATATATATATATATATATATATATATATATATATATATATATATATACTGAGCGGATTGCAACATATGTGCTCTTCAGCCCTCAGCAGTGCTCTTCACTTTCTAAAAGTTAAACTGCGCCGATGGAATAGCCAATGTTGCTTTCGCGCTCCTTGATGCTTTCGCAAGTTTCCTCATTGGGCTTCTGTTTTCCCACAACTGTTAACACGCACACGTAACATGCACCGACGCAGACTAAAAGGGCAACTGATGGAAGCTCTCGCTGTCTGTGTGGTCCTGTTTAATCTCGCGGAATAATACTGCGCTTTTTCGCAATATCGAGAACATAACACTAACACTGCACATAACACTAACACTAACATGCACAATAACACTGCGCCTGTTCGCAATATCGTGCATGAAAAATTAGCCTTCACAATTTGTAATGAAATTAAAATTAACCCTGCGGCCTTCTTGAAGAAGTATGGTTGGTTTGGTTTATGGGGTATTACGTCCCAAAGCAACTCAAGCTATGCGGGACGCCGTAGTGGAGGGCTCCGGAAATTTCGACCACCTGGGATTCTTTAACGTGCACTGACATCGCACAGTACACGGGCCTCTAGAATATCGCCTCCATCGAAATTCGACCGCAGCGGCCGGGATCGAACCCGCGTCTTTCGGGTCAGCAGCCGAGCGCCGTAACCACTGAGCCGCCGCGGCGGCTTTTGAAGAAGAATACCTTGATAAAAGCCACACTCATGACTGGCGAATTAATACATGTAGGAAAGAAAAACTGCGAACAAATTACTACGCCCAAATACTATCTATCAAATCCTCGAGTTTTTAAACAAACATCCTTACGTCAGACAGCTACCCCCCAAAAAAAAACATTTTACCAGATGTTTAAGACCAATTTTTTATTATTTACTGTCGTTACAAATCTAAAGATTGTCAAAGTGTTGTATTAATGATTTACATTATCTTGCGCATATTTTTTTTCTTTTATCAACACTGTCCCATGCTTGCATTACGTGCTCTTTGAAGTGACATGTTAAAGGTATTTGATGAACTGGGCTTTTTGTGCTGCATTGATGCTGCTTCTGCTTTGTCATATCATTTTCAGCAAGTGCCAAATTTTGGGGGTAGGAGTGGGTATGGCGCTTTGTCAGGCATTTCACTGCCTTTTCGCCAATCTCCCAGATACTTGTACTTGTCTGATTATCTGAAAAAGCTTGGTCGTCGAAAATGAAGAAACCAGAATTGCCTTTACTGCCAAGTCCACGTGTACACGATCTCTATTGGAGCCACCGAATACGCACGAGGATTACGGACGCCAAACGGCGGAACTGGACTCACGCATTCGCAGCAACATACTCAGTGCGGGCCACAACTGGGGACGCAGCCCTCAGCTTCTTCTTCTTCGAGGTCGAAAAACAGTGTCGTGAGCTTCTTCCGACCGAGGGACGGCAATTTTCCCCCCGTGACTTCGCACCTGCCCTGACGGAATCATGTGTGAATACCGTCGCTTTAGAATTTCACGCAAAGGCGACAAGAATGCTTGCGTGCGAAGACGTGTTGAAGGTCTCCTATCTGCGCCCGCAGTCATCACTCCTGTCTTGTTACACTAATCTTTGCGCACGCTACGACAGCAAGAAAGCACACAGGGCCGTCCAGAATGAAGCGGCGGCGCCCAGGAAGTGGCTGGCACGCGAAACACTCATGATGTCATTCTAATTCTACATCCAGAGCGCAGTCGCGGCTGCGCGCGCGCTATGGCGCTCTTCGCGGCGAGCACGGAAAGTGCGGGCACGTGATGGCCTCGCTCGCGTGCGAATAGGCCGAACACGCAACGACTTAATGTTCAAGTAATTGCCCAGCCACGGCAGCACGCGGAGCGTAAAAGGTAACGCGAATCGCAAGAAAACACCCGCGCCACGAAAAACAACAAAGCCCCGCTCCTACGCATGCCAGGAAGCCGCGCTCTGTCCCCGTCGACTGCGCAGCCGGCCGACTTTGGTCAAGTGGCACGAACAGAAGCACTCAAGCACGTGCGAGCGAATGGAAACGTATTAGGGAGGTACGCCCAAAAAGAACCTCGCACGCAGAAGAAACAGGGACGCTCAGTTACGCGCGTCCACATTTGTGGTTCTCGACCGCAGTCGCGCCTGACAGGCGCCGCCGTTTACTGCGCTACGCGCGCATGCCAGCAGCGCCGAGCGGTCAGCGCGCGCGCGCGAAAGGTTCCGTATGCGCGCGCCCCAGTGGCTGATGCAGCCGCGGCGCACAGCTGCATGCGTCAAGCTCAACGAGGCAGCCGCGTAGCTGTTGTGGCAGAAACACGGGCTCAAAACAAAACGGCGGAGGATGCGGATAGGGAGGAGTCCGGCACAAGTCGCAAGCGGGCGCAGCGCGCCTCGGTTGAAGAACAATCGGCGTTTCTCTCCCCCTCTCTCTCTTTGTTTTGCTTGCCTGTTTTCCCCGTGCCGCCGCCATTTCCCGGTTCTGCGCTCGAAAAGCGAGGGGGGCGGAACGCTGCGACGAGGAGAAGAAGCGACACGCTTTCCTCTCCCGCTGTCAGCGTGGGGCTGGCAGGGCGCTGCTGGCGTGGCTCATCCGAGCTGACATGTGCCAGGGCCGGGCGCAGGCAGCCGAAGGAGATGCAAATCCCCTCGCAACAAGTCGTGTGTGCGATTGCACTTGCCCGCGCCATTTCACCATTACGCTCGCCCGCTGGCAAGGCTGGGCTGCGTGACAGTGCGCGGCCCTCCTCGGAGCGCGGCGCTGAGCGTCATCCTTCCGCCGTCCTTGGCGCGCGTACAGGATCGATCGCCACTCGGCCTGACACCGCGCCAAATCCCCGCCGCTGCCGCTGCTGCCCAGGAGCACCTTCCGGGGGGGAACAATGAGTTCGCCGCTGGCCGGCACCAATCACGACGTGCGCGCAGGTTAGCCGCCCGGGGCGCACAAGGCGAGCATCCTCCCCCTTCGGCTCCTGCCGCGTTTCGCTGTTTTCATTCCCCTGCGAGCACCTCCCCTTGCGAAATAGCGCAGCCCGGACCGTTTCAGAGACACTGCAATCGAAAATTAACGGGCCCTCTCTGTAAAGCGTTTACGCCTATGCAAAGTGCCCTGCGTCTGCCCCATCTCGTGGAACTTTCTGATACCCCTCACCTGAGTGCGATTTTTCTTGCAGCGGTTACAGTTCGCTGTTCCCCTGGGGCCAAGCCTTGAAGTGGACCACACCGGGACGCGTAACCCAAGGAAAGAAATAACACGGGTACTGATGGCGACCGGGCTCTCACGGACATGCGTTGACGCCTGGTGCGAGACCGAGTTGAAAAAACAGCACGGAGAGAGGACGCCAGACGAGGTTGACACAGCGGAAATGCTACATACATATGCAGTAAATGCATTCTTCGAATATAGCCTCAATAATTTTTTTTTTCAGTATGCTGTCGTCTCCTCTTCCGTCTTTTCCATGACATTATCTGTGACACCATATTTTTAAAGAGATGGCGCCTGGAAAGTTCTTTTTCAATACAATTTCGCACTCTAAAACAGAAAAGAGTAAAAAGGGAGTTAACTGCCCCCTGGCGCACTCTCTTTTTACTCCCATATAGGCGTACTCGTGTTCAGAGCGTAGCACGTCAACATATGCTCCGTAGAAAGGCGTCGGTGCTGTCACAAAGTTATACAGGGCACTGGCGATCGTGAATACCACAAATGGCAGAAAATTCTTCCTCGTCTGGATTGAGATCGAGTAGAGACTAACGCAGGGGTGGAGACAGATCCTGGCTGCCTCTAAATGCACATTAAATTTTTAACAGGCATAGCTGTGTCTGGATTCTCTCCCTCGCTCAGCCAATGGCGCTTCTGTATGCGCGAAATCATCGCCGTCGCAGGCTTTCTTTCCGCCAGCCAAAAAAGGCTCTTCGCGAAAACAAGATCTTCAGAAAATGCCTGTAAACTTAGAACTAACCACGTATTGGCTATTGTGTTTCACTTTGTGGTTTATTCACAGTGCTAGCTGTCAGGACGAAGGTTACCTGCTTAAAACTCATTATAGTTGTCGTGAATATCGAGTGTTCGTGCATCCAAACGTGACCGGGAGGCACGGTGGCACCCCGCACCTCACAGGGACGCGATCACGTGACCATCACGTGCACATCACAGCTTTTTTATCTTACCAGTTCCGAAACTTCGTATAGGGTCCATGTAGTAAAGACGGCGCACTGAGTGGGTCGAAATTCGGGGGTTTACGAATGCCGCGATGCCGATGGTACCCTCGTTATTTACGGCGTAATCTGTGCTCAAGTTACAAATTTAGATATTGTGATCAAGGTACAACCACCTGGCAAAAAAAAAAATTAACGAAACAGATGCAGCAACAAAACTTCATTTATTAGCAGTCTTAGAGGTAAAACAAGCAAAACTAAAACGCTCTTCGGAAGATGATGGCTACAAATGGCGACAGATTTAATTGACCACTTCCAGATGGCGCCGAGATCCGTAAGCCCCGGAGAAGTTGTCACTGGGACAAGTCACTTCTTCAAGCGGAGTTTCGCGATTGGTATCATGTTTGAGATGGAAAAAAGCATCTTACCAGTTGGGAAACTCCGCTTCAAGAAGCGACCAGTCCCAGAAAAAGGAACATCTACTCCTCACTATGGACATTAAAGGGGCATTCGACAACATATTCCATGACACCATACTGGAGGGACCCAACTCCAAAACCTGCTACCCCCGTATCTTTAGATGCATCACCGCTTTCTTATCGAACCGCACCGCCGCCATGGGCATCGGCTGCGCACGTTCACCCCCAGTACCACACCCCAATGAATACACTACCCAGGCCCCAGTCATCTCACCACTTCTCTGGAACATCGCATGACCACGCTGGCGGACAAACTTTCCATTAACTCCATCACATTGGCAACACACTTTACGCTGATGGCATACCACCTGGTCTGCTCATGGTCCCTTGGCCGACTAAGAGGCCATACATACATACAGCCCAAGCCCTTGTCCCCTCAAGTGGCATGCAATGTGTCCAGAGAAATCGGAAGTTATCCGTATCCATGGCCACAACTACACATCACTGGGACGCATTGACCTCCAAATGCATAACCACTTCATCACGGAACTCCCACTAATACGCGTCCTTCCCTCTGACTCCAACAGGATGGACGCCATACTCATACCATTAATACCCTTCGAACCACTGCTCTCAACATCACCCCGCATGATACGACGGATTGCAGGTCGTCGAAAGTGCATGCGTGAAGACGACACTTTGCACCTGCTAACAGCCGCATCCAATACGGCCTGCCCCACCACCACCTCATTCATTCAGACTTAAACAAGGTAAACGTTCTCATATGCGCCCACTGCAATTAAGACTGCCCTGGGCCTCTTAATCTGCTCCTCTACAACACGTCTCCTCGCCCTTGGCATCCGCAGCCTCTTCGAAGAGATAAGGAGGCTGTCCTCAACTATAAACGTACTCGCCTCCTCACTACTACCGCAGGCAGAGCCATTCTCCACGATATTGGCGACCACAAGTTTCACGCACCCTGGCCATCACAGGCATCCTCCCTGTGCAAGTATGCTCACATCTCCACTTTGATCCCCTCCCGCTTTACATGCAACACGAACTCCGGGCTACCCGACGTCAGGCCCGCGCTCGCTACCACCGCAGGAAGTACGTTAACGACACGACGGTGGTATGTGTGGACGCAGCCTCCTACCCACAACCCTCCAAGTATGCTTTCGCGGTGGTCGACCACTCCTTCTTCCCCTCTTTGCTGCATCATTTGACGCCCCTGACCCAGCAGCGGCGGAGACTATTACCATCGCACTCACCATCAAATCGCAGGACAAACAAAAGCACAGCTCCCGCATTAACACCGACTCGCAGGCTGCGTGTCGGACCTTCACCACCAGCCGAGTTCCCAAACTTGGCCTCCACATTTTGGGCGCCACCCTCCATCAAGATCATGTCATCACCTGGGCCACCGGACACGAAGGCCTAGAAGGCAACGTCAGGGCTGACGCCTTAGCTCGTGAGAACGCCAACTGAGCGAGGGCAAACGGCCAAGACATGCACCCCCTTTCGACCCACTACTCTACGCGCCTCGAGACCTTACGATTCAATCGACGCATATACCCGCTTCCACACAAACACCTTTCTTCGCTAGACGCCTGCATTCTCCGGCGAATCCAGACCCTTACTTCCCCCACCTGCAACATCGACTCCGCCTTCACCCAACGCTATATATGAATGAATGTCCATGGTGCTGCACACCCCTACATACCTTCACATCACATGGACATGCACCCATAAACTACACCACTTTAAGTTGCCCAATGCGGCCTTGGAGCGGTGGGAGGTGAGGCTGTCTAGCGCCACACTGGAAGACCAGGACGCGCTCATCGCCATCCCCCTGGCGTCGGCGAGAGCCACTGGGGTCTTGGACTGAAGACTCCACCTGCGTTGCATCAACCACCTTCCTCTTCCCTCTGAATAATTGTTTAATTGTCCTTCCTTCCTTCCTTCCTTCCTTCCTTCCTTCCTTCCTTCCTTCCTTCCTTCCTTCCTTCCTTCATTCCTTCCTTCCTTCCTTCCTTCCTTCCTTCCTTCCTTCCAACTGGTATGATCAAGAGCTCCGGGTCATATAGCCCAACACCTAGCGCTAACCCTCATGCTTGACAGATGCAACCATTGCAAAAGCGTAAGGAGGAAGGTAGCTCAAATCCGCCTCATTACCATGGATGTAATAGCCATTAATTTTTTTCATCAAAAACTTTGCCAGTTCCTCTTCCACGTGAAAGGCTTCTAATGTCTAATGTTTTCAATACGATTTATGGTCTCTGCTTTATGGGGTTTAACGTCCCAAAGCGACTCAGGTTGAGCGACGCCGTAGTGGAGGGCTCCGAATAATTTCGACCATCTGGGATTTTTTAATGTGCACTGTCCGCACAATACAACGGCCTCTAGCACTTCGCCTCCATCGAAATGCGACCGCCGCGGCCGGGTCGAGCCTGCGTCTTTCGGGTCAGCAGCCGAGCACCATAACCACAGAGCCACCGCGGCGGCTAATGTTTTCAATACTTGGCCCCAAGCCACCGCGATGTGACATTAGATAAGGTGTTCTACTGCAGGACACAAGGTCGCGGGATCGAATCCCGGTCGAGCTGGACGCATTTCGATGAGGGCGAAATGAAAAACTCATGTGTGCTGCGCGATGTCAGTGTACCTCAGGTGGTCACAATGGTCACATTGGGGCCACAGGTGGTCAAATGAATGATCTACAGCGTTGCTCATATATAAGCTCGAGTGCAGCTTCGGGACGCCGAGCCCCATTTGCCAATACTGGGCCCGTCGTGATGTGCAAACACCAATTTTCATTTTTATTTTACGGCGTCAACTGTTCTTAGCTCGTTCCTCAAAAATCAAGTGCAGCTTTCTAGGACATCACCTTTATTTCTGAGGCAACTGTTGAATATTGTAAGCTACTGTATGAATATATTAATGGGAATGGTCTAACCTTCCAATGCATTGTAAAATCTTACCTTTAAAATAAGTCCTGCGCTCGCACTGAGTAGTTAAAACTGGCATAAAAAAGCAGCGGGGTGCATTTTTGACAATAAATAGCAGAAAACTATAAGAGTCAAGAGGACGGATCTGCGAATATATTGATTGTTGCGCTGAAATCTTACTATGTGCGAAAAAAGTGCGTTCATAAACAAGTACCGGTTGAAAAAGTACGCTTGTACAGAACTGCTGGGTATGAGGTTGCCCACCAGTGGCCCTGTGGCCTCGGAGGCAGCACTCTCCGGCAGGTACATCTTCGGGCACCCACCGACAAAAGAAACAAAAAAAAAACTCCCTGGACGATTGCGGTTGTCGATAATGCGAATTTTCAGTGCAGAAGACATCGCTTTGATTTAGCCTATAGACACGCGTCAGGCCGAGACGTCATGGAGATGCGGCGTCAGCAGTGACTTTCATTGTGTAGGAAAAAGGCGGGACCGTCCGCATTGCGTGAGCCACGCTTGCGCGTTTTTGAGCATAATTCGCGATATGGCGAGAAGTTGTGGTGTGGTTGGTTGCTTCGCGGGGCACAAGAAAGGAAGCTACATCAGTTTCCACAAGTTTCTTGCGATCAAATAGAGGCGAAAGCGATGGGCAGCGGCCGTGGAACGGAACAAGTGGGCCCCATGGGCGATGGATCACCTTTGCGGCTTGCATTGCATTTTCCGCATGGAAAGCAGATGAGTTCATTTGCGGCATTTTAGTCAGGCATTGTTGGTCTTCGGTCCACTTTCTCCAGGCTAAGTGGCTCGGAGAAAACAGGAAGCATATCACAAGGTTCGTCATGTGAAATAGCTGCTTCGCGCCGTCGTCTTTCTTGTACACTCTAGCAATCGGGCATGCTGTGTCGGGTCAGAAGTTGAGACGAGTAGAATATCTTCTACATCACGGCGCTTCATCGGTTTCATTTAATCAGTCAACACTACCCCCGCCGTAGCCGCGCTTTTACTTCCTGCCAACTGTGGGGTGGAGAAGGAAGCCGATGTAGGTCTCCGACTGGTAATTTTATCTGGAGAAGGCTGAAGAAGTGTATAGAACTACTCTACGGGCATAAATAAAAGTGTTTCTAACCACAAGCGACGCGCATGCTTTGAAATATTCGCACACGTGAGTTGGCTTCGAAGGCAGGGTCGCTTGGCGCTGTGTAGGCATGCTGCGTTTTTGCCTACACCCCGTGTCGCTGTTGACCGCAGCGCCACCTTCGTTTACAAACATGACGCTTGTCTATAGCCCGGCATTCTACCGTGGAACCTACAGCGTCAGCAGTAAGAACTCATATTTCGGAAATTAATTTATCTTAACCAAGGAAATTTAATTGAAGTTAATTAAATTTACTTCAGTTGATTTCAATTCAACTGCCACCTGCCATCCGTGGTAGGAGGCGGCCACATGCCACGTTTGGCAGGTGGGAAAGGGGAGATGGAAATCCCCTCGCCGCGTTTAGGGAAGAAGAGGGACAGGTCAAGTGCGATAGGGAAGAGCAAGAGAAAGGGTGGGATTCGGAGCAGCACAGTATGACATTCTCTCAGGATGATTATGTAAATTCCACAGCCAAATGCAGGGCTAAATGGCCAAACGAAAGCTGTAACATCTTTCGCTGAGTAATGCGCTAAGCCGGCAAGCTTCGCTCTGCAATTTTTTTTTTCCACACTCACTCGTTCTTCGGCTTCAGCACCGTCGCTCGAAGCGTGCCACATTCCTGTGCTCTCGCCATTACCACTCTCTTGCGGTCGCTCGACCGGTTATGCCAACGGGCTACTACAACGACGACACCGACATCCAATCCAACGAACGTGCGGATAACAGCTAGGCTGTCAATTTCATTTCCCACTATGAGCCTAGCACCTCCAGAATACAAAGTAGATGCACTGACCACGAGGCTACCTTTGCGGTGGCCTAGTGGCTAGAGCATACATTCTAATATATTAATCTAATTTTCTTCGTGATGACAAGCGAGCTAAAGCTATAGATAATTCGCGTTACAAACTCGTAACGGTCCTGTGATCTCTATTTTTTGTCAGACGCTGCGTGTGTTCACTCTCTTCATTGTGCTTTTTCGTGCTCGTGTGTGGCCACGTGACCAGCGAGGCTAAGTGCTCAAGGTGTAGTGCTCGACATTTACAACGATCAACGGATCCACTCCGTGATCATCGCCGACAGAACGAAGTAACCACCATTCCATTCCGTAAAAAACTCTGGAGCCGCTTAAGCTCCGCCTTCAGAGTGAAACGCGATAGGGTCCGCTCTTATACCAACTACATGGCGGCATCACTCAGCACTGCTTCTAGAGGCCCCCGTTCACAATCGAAACTTTCGACTCGGCTTCCTCAATGACGAAAGATGACGTCACACTCACTCACGGCGTTCCTGGTGGCCTCAGCGAAAAGTGGAAAGCTACCGTTCGCTCAAGCTGCGCAAGGCCTTGCCGCTCGTCCTCCTGGGATTTTTTAGGCACTAACGATGCGCCGGATCCGCGACAGCTTTGGACTGTGGCGACGCCAGCGACGACGACGCCTTTTCCGCCTCACGAGCTCCTTAAAGGAGTATAGACACCTAACATTTGGATGCGTGTTTTGTTTGTAATAATTCGCAAGGTATTATTATACATGGATTACCACGTGGTATTCTACTACGACCGCTAAATAATTTACAATCAAATTTATTTCTCGTGCTGTGTCGATTTCGGTTTCAACAGCCGAACGAGGACTGTGACGTCAAAGTGTGGTTATAGGTTACGTGAGGCGTGTAAAAACTGAAATATAATCGCTGCTTTTACATTCGATGTTATTCCGGCTCTCGAAGAAGGCTGGCTTCAGCACTGTAGTGAATTGTAACGATGAGGCAGCGATTATATCGACGTTTTTCCATGCCTCACGTGACATATAACCACACTTTAACGTTTAACAGCCATCGTTCGGCTGTTAAAACTGAAACCGAAAAGGCATGAGCGAAAAATTCGATGTCGAATTATTTAGCGGTCGTAGGCGAATACAACATGGTGATTGATGCATAGAAGTGTGTTCCGCATCATTGCAGAGAAAAAAACATGCCACCAAAATTAGGTGTCTATACTCCTTTAACTCTACCGCATTAAAATGATTAGAACTAAACACCGGGGTATGGGACTATGAGGATGACAGGGCGCCAGTGAGTTGACAATTGACAAAGGGAGATGGCCTGCTCTCGGCCATGAAAATTGCCCGGCCATAAAAAGCTGCCGCAAAATGATTGATATACCGCCCTAAAAGATGATCTAAAGATGGTTCAGATGGCAGGTTAGCTAGCGGTTGGCAGCACAATACCCACCCTGAAGGAAAGATCGGATAAGAGCAAAACTCAGCCAGGTTATCTACTCCCATCATCGTCACACCTCTGCTGAGACGTGCCGCGAGATGGCAGACAAAGGTTTCCTCGCCATGCAAAAAAGCTACATTGATTACGGGAAGTTTCGCTGCGAATCAAAGACGCTATAAATTTGTAATTTTTATGCAGTCACGGCATGAAGTACACTCATGTTTTTCTATGAAGTTCTTGTCCTTGCATGGGACGAGGTTTCGATGCCAGCAGTGACGACTTTCTCTTACTTGCAGTGTTTGTGAAGAGTTCTCAGGCCATTTTGGATGTGTTCGGAAGAGTAGAAGCAGCAGTGTAATATTGTTCCTGCGCTCAGGACTCTGTATACACGGTTGGTAGAGTCATTCTCATTGCTCGAAGTGCCAAGAGCTCTACTGCAGTTAACTAGACGTTCATTTGCACGGTTGCTGCGGCTGTTCAACGCCCTTAGTGGCCTGAGAACTCCTAAAACAGTACACAAACAACTCTGTGTGAACTCTTCGAAATAGCTGCCTCATCGGTAAGTCTTCGGTGGTTTGCAGACTTGGACCGACTGAGCTGAGCACAAGACTCGCTCCTGTCATGATGTCGAGAGGCAAGGAATCGCACAGGACATGTGAATTTTCATGTTCCCCGAAATAAAATAAAAAGATAGTAAACTTTTCAGTAGTCAACTGAAAACACCCTCAGGTTTGGTAATTACTTTTTCCAGAAATTTCGAGAGGCATGTTCGCAACGGCTATCGTTGTGACCATGGCTGTTTGGATGACGCCTTGACGTAAGTTTACAGCTAGCAGTTTATTTTTGTCCAAGTGCCAGTGTCATTAAACTTCGCTTGCCTTCTGCAAAGATATGTGAAGACTCAGTGTCTGCAACACTTCAGTGCAGCGCTAGTTCCACACGTTTGGATCACGTAATGTATGGATAGCTACGTCAGCCTGCCGCGAAAATCTACAAGGTGAAACGTTCCTGCGTGCTTTAGAGCGTACAGCTTTTTGCTTCCCAGGGATGAGCCTATGCCTGAAGAAGGCATAGTAGATTCCATTGTTTCCCATTGCATCTTTGGTCGCCGACAATGCCGCAGTCCGGTCACCAGGTCCAAACAAAGTGGCGCAAGGCTGAAGGAAAGAAGAGAAGTGGAAGTCTGGCCCGCGGGAGAGCAGTAAAACAAGAAGCCCGCATGGCCTGGAAGAAGCGGCGTCCTTGAAGACGCGGCGTCTGCTCGCGACAAGGCGACATGTGCTTGGGAAGAGCTCGCGCTATCTGCGGCGGCGGCGGCGGCACCGAGGCAGCGGCGAGGCGCCACCGCTAGAGTGCTTCGGCGGCAGCCTTATCGCGGCGGCGCTGGCCGCTGCGGCCGAGCCGGCGACGCGCAGCCGGCCGGCCCCGGAAATGTTCCTCTTCACCCGCAACAACCGCTGCTGCTGCTGCCCAGAAGCAAAAACAAAGCGGCCCTCTCTCTTTCGGGCCGCGCAAATCACCCCCAAGATGGCACCACGAGACGAGCGCCATGCACAGGCTGCCCGCCAGGCGTTCTCCGTGGCGTCGCTCAACCCGTTGTCACCGATCGGCGCTCTCGTATTACCCTCACCCCCGGGGTCTCCGCAAGCCGTTATGCATTCGCAGTTCGAATCGAGCCGCGCAATCTGCCACGAAACGCTGACTTTACATCCTTGTTCGACAGAAGAAATACGATGCTGAAGGAATGCGCTGACGCTCCGAGTTTTTCCTCGTATAGCTATCGTGAACTGAAATGTTGCCCTAAATTTACTGCCGTGCATGGCATCGTCCTGTCGGCGAACTGTAAATAACGAGGAGTAGCCAGCCAGAGGTTAACTGGCCGTGTTAGTAAAAGCAACGCGAGATGTAAGGCCACATGTAGCCTACCTACCTTGGACACTATTTTATTGGGAGAGCGTATGTATTTGCATATACATATATGCAGAGTTGATACATTTTTCTCTCCCCACATACAGATTGTTTCCGCCGGCTCGCCAGGAAGAGAGGAAATAAGACAACTTGTCAAGAATGTTTTTCTGACAGAGCCCAACCGACGTGTGAAATGTATTTCAAACGGTAGCTCATGGTGAACGCTGCGTTCTAAAAGTACCGCGTAATCATCGCTTTTGCTCCTTTGAGTTCGTATGACCAAAGCAGCTGTATATTATGTACGGAAATTTCACCACAGCTAGTCTTAGCATGCTTGGAGGGCGCATTTACCGCTATCTTCAAGGGTGCGCTCTTTCATCGCCTTCCATCCCACCTTGAGATAGACGGATTCGTTCATCATAGCATTTCCTCTTGAGCACAAAAGCTCCTCTCAACTTCCGAACGAGTGTGTTGATTTGCAGAGAATGTAAGTAATAACATCGTACTACTAACATTAACATATTTTGGTTCTATCTAAGTCATAAAAGAGGCTGTGTGTAAAAGCGGCGCGCAGAGCGACAGCTTAACGGGTGCCCAGAACACCTTACAAGGCGACAGTAGAACAGAGGAAAGTGGCACTCATAACAAAAAATGTGTTCCTTATGTCTCCCCAGCTCCCAGCAGAACCGTATACAATTCAGCAAAATGTGCCCAAAGTTGATACAAAAATTGCCTTTCCTTTTACCTATTCGGTTAAGCCAATAACGAATGCCAAACATACACGACAAAATCGGACATCAAAGAAACGTAGCATGGCAGCAGGATAAAAATAAATGCACATGTGTGCACTACAATAAAATGTATTCATGAAATTAACAGGTGCAAGCGAAAGCAATAAAATTTTTCGCGGATGTATGAAGTGATGATGGCATATTCCAGATTTTACTTCGGGAAAGTCAGTATCAGTGTTGTTATCTTGATTTAGGAGTGAAGAGTGAGTGACAATTTTTCAGTCAGTAGCTCGTTCGGTAGTTTACATTCCGCTGCTATGTATAACAAGTAGAGTAGGAAGAGTATAAAGACGCTCTCTTTCAATAACGGTATTCCGCTCGACGCTGATTTAATTCATTTTTAAGGTACTTCTAGAGATTAAGCACCAGTTTTAATTGTTTTCATAAAAAGAACTTTGCTCTGCCGCCGTGGCTCAGTAGTAATAATGCACGGCTACTCCCATGAAAGACGCGGGTTCGATCCCGGCCGCTACGGTAGAATTTCTATGGAGGCGAATTGCTAGAGGCCCCTGTATTGTAAGATGTTACTGCACGTTAAAGAACCCCCGGGGGTCGAAATTTCCGGAGCCCTTCACAACGGCGTCCCTTATAGCCTGAGTCGCTCTGGGACGTCAAACCTCCATAAGCCATAAGACATAAAAAGAACTTTGCTAATGCATGATACACGAGACGTCATAAAGTATCCTAAGGAACACCTTTAGTAGTATGAATTTTTTGTTTCATATTTTTATGAGACATTTTGCACACTGGACCAAAAGAAGATAATATGCGGGCAGAAAAGGTAATCCTGGGAAATCCTGGGGCAGGAAAGGCAATCCAATGGCGACAATGTCCCTATAGCAGAACTTTCAAACTACACGAGATATCCATTCAAAACGCAGTTGGTGTGGCTGTTTAAAAGCAGGTTTTGGCTGAAATTTCGGGATTTTTGCGCTGTCTAATATTTACATTAGCGCTTCTCCATACATTATGCTTACTAGCTTAACTGCTTCAATTTTGGTCTATATATTGCAATTATTGTCTTATTATTGCTTTAAATTCAGTTTGCGACTAGTTTTTAAGCACCTCTGGCAGTTTACCGTACTCTAAAGCTGTTTAAGATATATACTGGCACCGTCTCCATGTAACCAAATACGTTGGCTTGAAACAGAGGTTTACAAAATAACTTTTAAAGACATTAAAAAGTAGAGACGAGAATGCTACCGCGGAGTACAGCTTGAAAAATGGGTTTTAAATTCTAACCAATGGATTCAACGCATACTAATTGCTGCGAAAACAAGATGTAAGGAGTTGTAGAGAATGTAGACGAATTTTAAATATTTTAGGCTCTTCAAGTAATTCGGAGAGATGATTGCAATGAATAGCCTCTTGAGAAATAGACAAAAGCACGTTCGAACATCCTTTCTTCAAACCTAAATAACCGTTTTTGCTCAAATACGAATAATTTCGTTATTTTTATATATATAATAAAACTGCGCTTGAGGGATCGCTTTTCGTGTTCCAAAGAAGTAGGGAATTTAGAATTTTTTTAACATCTCCTGGAAGGTAAACGCAGTGTCGAGGTGGTCGATATATTCATATCATTAGTAACTGCCACCATTTAAACAGAACAGCAACTTTTTGAATTTCCGTTCTTTGGAAAGAAAGCGATCCACAAACAGAGGTTAAAATGTGGGTTATATAGGCACGCATAATGGCAGCAACGTATACGGTTCTCCAAATTTGCATGCCTTCGGCGACACAGCTCGAACTGTTTTTAAGAACGAAAAATCTGGCTTTACCGGCTCCTTGCTTACTGGATTAAGAAGAGCATAAGATTGGTTTTTATCAGGCATGAAATGAGGAAAGTCATTCTGTACGCCATTAAAGGATGAAGGAAACAACGAACAAAATTATTTGTAAAACCATTTTCTCATGTTTCTGTGCCATTTACTAATGGTTTCTCAAATTGATGTGACGATTTTTAGATACCATCATAGTCCTTCAATAGCCTGTGATAATATTATGCAGGGTTAAAGGTTTTTTCCGCAAGGAATCTGTTCGCATTTTATTCATTTGTAATACCTGCTGCTAGCTCTCATATTTAAAAGCTAAGATAGAGTAAAAGTAACAGTTTATCGTGAGCTTATGTACAGTCAGGCAGTATATGAAACGTGAACAGCGCATGTCAACAAAACCAAAATATTTTACCTGTCTACTTTCAGCTGCTATGTACAACTAGCCTGACTCATGTCTCTGAGTAAAGGGTGTACCGAAGTACCTATTCATAAATCGGTTGTTAAGGAGTATCTTGCTGCAAAGTAGAGACATACGACACATTCGTGTTCGCGTTTCTTTCTGGCCTGACTGACTCTACGTGCGTGAATACCAACAACAGCATAAATAAATTTTGTGACAAAATAAAATGAAAGAGGCTGGAAAGAAATAGTAAAGAAGGAGAAGGTATGGAAGGGAGAAAAGGAAATGAAGAAAAATAAAAAACTTTAAGGATTACAAATGTCATATTTAGTGCAAATTTATTAGTATCTCTTCATTTAATCCCTTTGTTTAGTTCATCCGATATGTGTTAACTGCTGTAAGATATTACGATTCCTGTTTTAACAAATTTATGATAAGGCAAATTGTTACAATTAATCAATGAGTCCCTTTTTGAGGGTTTTTCTCTCCAAGTTAAATGTTTCTGGCAAAAATATCGCTTATATATTTCAAAGACTACCGCATTTTTGTTTCCTTAAAGAGACAACTAGGACAAGCAGAGGTTGACCTGTATCAACAGGTCACGCGTTTTAATCACAAAGAGACCAGTCTCACTGAAAACTGAGGTTTTGTAAGCTATAAAATGCCACTAAACGAAATACAAGTGTCGCCCTTATTGTCCGATTTCGCAAATAAAGCGCATACATGGACATCGACCTTTTTCGCGGATCCCTGAGCCTACGTTACGCCGCCATACAGTTAAAAATGGTGGCAACCTGTCATTTTCAGCAAGGACGTCACGAATTTGAATCGATTGGCGGGAAGAATATTCAATTCATTTTTCTCGTCGATAATTGCATCTTTTCCTGCTGGACAAACGTCAACATATACTATAAGCGCCAGAGAATGAATTTTGCGGAGAGCAATCGCTGGATGGAGTTGTCAGTCTACTTTAAAAGATCAGACGGCACTGCTTGCGTGTTGTGAAGGCGGAAGCATTGGTGCGTCACCGTGAGCATTGGACCACGGCGCAGGTTGCGCACTGAGAGATGAAACGAAGACGCGCCTCCGAACGCTGATTCCACAAAGGTCCGAGTGAAAGAACTCGTTTCGGATACCTGTTGTGAGCTAGCTTCCAACATGACTACGAGACGTGAGCTATATGCGACGACAAATCGTACGACACCACCCGCAATGGTGTATATGACGAACGGTTGCTTCACAAATTTCATAAGAAAATTGGTTCTTGAGGAAAGGAAATCGCGCAATAACTGTCTCGCATCTCGGTGTACACCTCAAGAGCGCCTTAAGGGAAGAGGTAAAGAGTCTGGGAAGGCATACAGTTGAAGGTGCGTATACCGTCGCTTTGATGCATCGCTGTGTTGCAGAGAGTGCTAGTTCGGATGCCTACTCCGTTTGTTTTTTTTTTTTTTTGCGCAGAAATACCTTTGGAGCAAAACTTGTCTGATGACAAACATTTCTATGATCCTCTTTGTTTATTATTTCAAGCGTTTGAACTGCGCTTCCAAACTTGAAATGCATGCTGCAAAATAAAAGCCAAGTAAAGCATGCTTGTCGAGAGGCAATACAGGTGGTTTTGTGTCCGTATTTGCTCGATTCTAACGGGCCCTCGACTGTGACTCGCACTCGGTTTTCAAGGTCAGAGAAAAAAGCGCAATGACTTCGATTGTAACGCGCACCAGATTTTCATGATTCGATAAAGAAATTAATTTTTTCACTTGGATCAACCAACCTTTACTGCAACCGCTCTGTCAAGATGAAGCAAACCGCGCCATCGCCTTTCTGGCAGACGCCCGTTCACCTTCGAACCGAAAATCTAGTCCTTTTCACAAAAAGCCAGTGTAGGCGTTGCCGTCGGCGTGCCGGAAAAATCAGGATTGGTCTAAAAGGTGGCTGTTACAAAATACTCCCATAGATGGCGCGAGCCACACCAGCGGCGTATCGGACGTTAGCGATCGGAGCAACTGCGAGCAACGCGCCAAGTGCACGGGCTGTCGGCCGCCGTCTTCTTCGTCACCCTCAAATAAACAAGGAAAAGACGACGACTCACGTTACAAGCGTCGCCTCTCAAGCTGCTACTGAGCAGCCCCATCGCTGTACTCATAGTAACCGCACTTACGTAGACTACACAGAAAACGTACCCCTGACCCTCGGGTTGTAATCTGCGGATGTATTGATTGTTATTGTGCAATCTTAGGATTGTAGTCAGACACGCTACCGCTACGCCAAGCAGGTGCATTTGTACGTCTTGGTTAAAGCGGGCTTTATATGTATGTAGCGTGGTCTTTCACATAATGATTGTGACTGTGAAAGAGGAAACGGTGCCCGTGTCGCGTCATACCCTTAAAGGCGGAGCTTAAGTGTCTCTCAACTTCTTCAACGGCGTCGTAGTGAACTCGGCGCGTCTTTGCAACCGACGTTTGCACGCTGGTTCCAGTCCAGGTTGCCGCCTTGCTGACGGGACACCTCGGATGCTCGCGAGGCCTGTCGGTATCCACGACTGCGGTTGGATATGTAGGCGGTGTCGATAATACCAAGCCGCCATTTGTGATCCCGATGACAGTAGGCTGTTGTTGGTTTAGTTTTATTTTCGTACTCGATTCTAACGCGCATGTATTTTAGGCGATTTTTTCCGTGAAAAAGGTGCACGTTAGAATCGTGTAAATACGGTAATAGTTTTAGCATCGCCTAGCGTATGTGGTTTGCAATCAGGTCACGGAACATGGTGGCTTGTACAACGAAGAAGCAACTGTCTCTTAGCAAGTATAGTATTGCAGATAAATGCTTGCAGTGCTTAGTACTGCCTGCCTTGCATGAGCTATCGGTATGTCTTAGCGCAGAGTAAAAATTTTGCGCAAGCTGATGCATAAATAATACTGTACGATAGCTGTAATGCATGCGCCAGCAGTCCTTTGCCAATAGTGATTTCTGCTTCTAGTTGCGATTTCATCTACCTTGGCTATTTGCCCATTCCCAAGTCTGATGCTCTACCTCGCTTCTATTACGTTCTAACAAAATTAATATACGCATGATGACTATAATCGGTTAGCCTTTCCACAGGGAATGATGTCAAGGGCTTGTACACTCAACTTTTCACCTGGACAGCCATACTGCAGTTTTCGCAAGCCAGAGCATCGATTGCACCGAAAACACGAGATAATCAGCAATTTTTTTTTTAAATCGTGGCGCACTCTGTAAGCACCTGGCGGGGATTTTAACGAACATGAGACTGCCGTCGAATACTGGAAAGCGTGCGGGTCGAGTAGCGAGCTGCTCTATCAAGGCAAAGCCCTTTGAACAGCCTACAGAAATTTTAAATCTACCGCTAACGTTTACTACTTCCCCAGCAAAAATTGCGCATGTGCGCCAGGAACTGAACTGCGATACGCTGAAAGGCAGGAGAGGAAACGGTACTGGCACCATAATAAGCATGAGCATGGTTCTTGCAGGAATTCTGATTCTTGAATGCACTACTCTTGCATCGTGCACGACGACACTGCTGTGGTTTCATCCTACATATATTAGCACCTCCTCGCCTTCCACAATAATCGAATCGCGACTCGTATCCTCCGATGCAGGATATGAAGTAGCCAGGCGTTATCTATTCCTTACCTGCGCAAGTATTGCGAGCGCGAGGAGCCGGACCGGAGCCGCAGTGTATATCCCAACACCGCAGTGGCTGACTGATCAACTTAAGGGCGGCCATATTAGATTATCAGTAGAGCCCCCTATAGGCCATGAAAGTTGCGAATAGTATAGCGAAATTTGAAGCATGTGGACACGGTGCTAGAAATACGCGCAAGAAATGGCAGCTGCTTAACTCAATGGTAATGAAAGTGGAAAGTGGTCTGCGCTGGGTGGTTCGGTAAATGATTGACGAAATATTGACGCAATACATGACGAGTTTGGTGCTATTTTCTAAGGTGCTGAGTTCATGGTTAAACGAGAACGCGCATTAGTATTTCGTTTCACCCTGCGTGTATTGGCTCTGTGCCCTTTTCGCTTGTAGCATCCGAGTATATGCATACTTAGCGGTTAGATAAATGAGTGCATATGGGCGTATATATTCGCTTTTGCACTACAGTGCCTGCTGAACTCCAGATAGCTGCACGTGTTTCGTGATGTAAACTGAGTTTAACTGGTTTCGAGAGTGAAGTCGCCCTGATGCGACGTCGAGGCCGGATTGATTGCGCTTCATGACGTCGACGTTCAAGTCGTCAGAAAAGGCGATTGGAGAAATTCGATCTAAAGCTGCGAGGGTGAACTTGATGGATTTCAGGGTGTTTTCCAGAAAGGCTCTTCGAGTCGTTTGGCGGCGTCTTGCTCCTGCGCGCCCCACCTAGTGACGACCGAGGCCCGCGAGGTGCTGTGTGCATGTGGTGGTCACGAGATCCTGGACGGGCGCCCTCCACCCGGCCACGACCAAGGTACAACCAAGGGAGGCACGACTGCGTGAGACCGGCGAAAGATGATAAGACAGCTTGCGCAGTGAAGTTATTGAGAATTGCTCGGCAGGCGTCAGGCTATGAGGTGTTTAGTTACGAGCAGGCGTAGGGTGTTACGAAGGTACACACAGCACGCAATCTGCATGCAACGATGTGCACGAGTGCCTTCCTTTTGGAGTATTTTATACCGTTGGCAACCTTGGCAACTTTTTAGGCAAATTTATGAACAATATTCGAGTCTATCGTCTTTGGCAACAACAAGAATTTCGGTGGTTCGCCAGACCTTATTGGCCATGCAACTTTAACAAAGACAGCAAAGCACAGTATACGTAGAAACTGAAAGTTTGTGGCGGCTACCATTGTCCGATGTCTCCTAAGAAGTCAAGCTAAAAGTAACGGTAAATTTAACCTAGGGAATTCGTTTTTGAACAGTCCTGCACGACCGCAAACGTTATTCGCGCTAGCTAATCATCGCATTCCGGACCAGTACATGTGAACAAATAAGCTGTAATACGTTTCACAATTTCCTGTCACTGCAGTGAAGGTATACAACTGTGGCACCAGAAAACCACAGGTCGAACCCTCTACGAGTTGCTAATGTTAACACGGCCTGTTGTAGTTTCGGCTATTGCGATATCCGGAGTGATGAGCTCACATGCGAGACGCTTTCATAGTTCGAGCCCTGATTGTTCGCGGGAGCTATATAGCTTCAATTTAAAGCCAACAAACTCTGAGACAAAGTGCAGTATAAAAACAGGCGTCCATGACAGAGGATTGCTGACGTACAGGGGATAAATGCGTGCTTTTGTACGCGGTGTGCACTCCAGAAGCGGCGCTGAACTTAGCTGCTTTCGAAACGTGCCCGCCTACTGCTGGTGAACCCGTTCCCTGAAGTTCCCCCTTCGCGGCGCTCCGAAGTTCCCCCTCTCCTTGGATGGAGCAACACAAATGAAGCAGTCGCCGCGGCGTCACCGCTTCTCTCCTCCGATTGCCGGCGCGATCCATCAGGCCTGCATCACGGTGGCCAGGAAAACAAGCGCTCCAAGCAGGCCGGGGTGCCTGGGAGAGAGCTCGGCGGCTGCAGCAGCAGCAGCCAATTGGCGCGCATTCATTTTGTATGAGAAACCACCCGAGACTCATTCGGCAACTCTTTTTGGCATGTCGACCGCGTGCTACAGGTCCTGCTACCGGCGGCGGCGGCAGCAACAACAACGCCCCCCCCCCCCCCCCCCCCCCCCCCCCCCCGCGCACACGCGGGGCTCCGGGGCGCATGCATGCATGCCCGGCCTGGCAATTACACTGAGTGACTATTAGCCCCGCGCAGTAGCACCTAATTATTTCCTTTCGCTCTGCGCTTCTCTTTCGCGCGGGGGCCCTTTTGTGTTCGTTACCAGGATCGACCGACCTCCGCTCGCGCCGCGGCCTGCCCTTTTAATGTTTCAGAGGCATCGATGAGTGGCTAGATTACTCTTGCCGCCCGGCCGAATCTATCCGCGCCGCGGCTCGGACAACGCGCGCTGGCCCGATGGATCCGGTTTTTTCCCGCTTTCGCTCCACGCCCAGGGCTGGTACGAGGCTGCCCTGTGTGTGCACATGTACGCAGATAGTGCAGCGGGGCGTTGTGCATATATGCCGTCCAATGTCTATAAGGTGCGCTACTATGCACCCGTGCCGTGCGGCTCAAGGGCCACCGAGCAGGTGCCGCGACGCTGGGCGTGGTCATGCTGAGCCGGGAGATGTTTCACTATCGAGCATAGGAGCTGAATATATGAATTTTTTTGCTTTTTAGTGCTGATTCGAACACTTTAAAACAGCCGGAAACAAGAAAAAACAAGGAGTAACGCTGCATTGTTAATTTTTGTGCGTTTCGGTAGGATTAGCTGTGATGCAGTTGGTGGGGAGGTTAGGTGTGATGCGCTTCCTACTACACTGAATTCCGAGTGCTGTCGAAAGCGAAAAAAAAAAGCGATGACGTTATTTCTGTAGAAGGGCTAACACGCGTCCACAGAATAAATTGCGCATACAGGAGCAAGCATGAAACGTGTAGCTGCAAACGAAGAAGTAAATATTTACTAAGTCAGTAACGGAAATGGTAATTACTAAGTTATGTAGGCCGCACTCAACGGACACTCTGGTACACTGTCTTAATACCCAAGCTGATACAAATGTCATCAGCATGCAGTGAGAGCCTACTTTCGACGCTGTAATAAGACACGGTTCAAGAATAGCCACAGATAAAAACGTAAAAAATGCTTTCAACTCGTCACGTTGCCGCTGCCTCTGCTGAGCTAGATGTGGGCTGTCCAGCCACGCATGAATGTGTCGGTTCCCTTAAGGCTCGCCATGAACGCATGGCGGAGATCCTGTGCGGCCTATCCCGGAAATAAAATGTCTTTGGAATGTCACAGCGAGACGAAACCGGTTGAATAAAGATCGCAAGATTCAGTGGTTGCGTTCACACATGAACGAAATTGGAGTCCAGTACCCACGGTTTACAGCATCGGTTTACCTCCGCTGCTTCGTCAAACCATGCAGCTGAAAGTTTTCCTGGAGAAAGCTTCCCCAAAGGCCACTCAACGGCTTCCCTGGCCAAAGAAAACCAAGGAAAGTCGCGCTTCTCGTGGCGTTCATGAATGTGTCCTGTTATATCGCACTCTGGTCCACTTCAAAACAATCCACTGTGGCCGGCTGTTCATGGAAGCGCTGCTTGATGGCCACATGTAGCTGCCGATCTACACAGCGATGTTACTGGTACAAAATTTGATGTTTCCAAAGTGCTGGCATCTCATCTGAACGCGCTGCACTCCTATCGAGGGGATTGCCTGCTCGCAGTAAACTTCCCGCACATCACTCGAGAGGTATTCCGTCCCTGAAAGGTAGTCCACCCTTGCTCTTGGCATGGTTTGCTATTTTTCCGAAAACGCCGAAAAGTAGCCGTGGCCCAATAGTTTGCGCACTTTATATGTCAGCACATGCACAGTGGACAGCTGTCCTTTTCGAGGAAAGATTGGTAAACGTTTGACTTGGATATGGAATGGGCGCGACGAATTTAGGGAAAACCAATGTCCGATGCCTGTTAGCACGGCGTTTGGCTCCCACCAGAGAATACAAGAATGCTCACTAAGATTTTCGAAGGAGAAAAATATCCTGTAGGTGAATGCTTCCAACTGCTGCCCCATCAAACTTCCACCGGTGCACGTAATTTGGATGAATCTGTTTTAAAGTAGTTCTTCCGAAGGTTTCGACGAAATCTAAAGGGGAAAATCTTTTACTCATGCATTGAGAGCTATAGCGCGCCCTTTATTCTCACTAGACTGACTAGCTCGGGATTTCTGGTGGGCTGCTGAAGTGGTTTTATCATTTAGTGACTAGCAATCAGGAAAATTGTGGTGTATTTTCTTTCTGTGCATCCGCGTTTTAAAACGTATTCGTAAGTTTGGTTTGGTTTGGTTTATGGGGGCTTAACGTCCCAAAGCGACTCAGGCTATGAGAGACGCCGTGGTGAAGGAAGGGCTCCGGAAATTTCGCCCACCTGGGGTTCTTTAACGTGCACTGACATCCCACAGTACACGGGCCTCTAGAATTTCGCCTCCATCGAAATTCGACCGCCGCGGCCGGGATCGAACCCGCGTCTTTCGGGCCGGCAGCCGAGCGCCGTAACCACTCAGCCACCGCGGCGGCTGTATTCGTAAGTAATGACGTCTTTGGGAATCTTAAACAATAAACAAAATAAAAACCTAGATAACTAAAAAACAAAAATGGAAAAATAAAAAATGCGAAACTTGTTTCATGCGCTGAAAATGAAACTGTGAAGGCGATCGTACGATGTGATGCGACAAATCTCATTTTTGCATTGTGCTTTTGCATATATCACCTCCCAATTGCGTCTTAGGATTTAAGTTGGTCGTCGCTTTGCTGTTCCGCTGCTGCGTAGGCTACTGGAGGGTGGTAAGGAGATGCATTTTTACCGGTGGGTGCCCGGAGGTGGACCCGCCGTAGGGTGCTCCGTAGGGAATTAAGCACCTTCCGGGCACTACTACATGTCCGCTCCTATGCACTAGGAGCGCCGGGACACACACACACACACACACACACACACACACACACACACACACACACACACACACACACACACACACACACACACACACACACACACACACACACACACACACACACACACACACACACACACACACACACACACACCACACACACACACACACACACACACACACACACACACACACACACACACACACACACACACACACACACACACACACACACACACACACACACACACACACACACACACACACACACACACACACACACACACACACACACACACACACACACACACACACACACACACACACACACACACACACACACACACACACACACACACACACACACACACACACACACCACACACACACACACACACACACACACACACACACACACACACACACACACACACACACACACACACACACACACACACACACACACACACACCACACACACACACACACACACACACACACACACACACACACACACACACACACACACACACACACACACACACACACACACACACACACACACACACACACACACACACACACACACACACACACACACACACACACACACACACACACACACACACACACACACACACACACACACACACACACACACACACACACACACACACACACACACACACACACACACACACACACACACACACACACACACACACACACACACACACACACACACACACACACACACACACACACACACACACACACACACACACACACACACACACACACACACACACACACACACACACACACACACACACACACACACACACACACACACACACACACACACACACACACACACACACACACACACACACACACACACACACACACACACACACACACACACACACACACACACACACACACACACACACACACACACACACACACACACACACACACACACACACACACACACACACACACACACACACACACACACACACACACACACACACACACACACACACACACACACACACACACACACACACACACACACACACACACACACACACACACACACACACACACACACACACACACACACACACACACACACACACACACACACACACACACACACACACACACACACACACACACACACACACACACACACACACACACACACACACACACACACACACACACACACACACACACACACACACACACACACACACACACACACACACACACACACACACACACACACACACACACACACACACACACACACACACGAACGCTCAACTTTTCGGGTTGTTTTATGGGGGTTTAACGCGTCCAAAAGCGACCCGCAAATTTCGACCACCTGGGGTTCTTTAACGTGCACTGACATCGCACAGTGCACGGGCCCCTACCATTTCGCCTCCATCGAAATGCGACCGCCGCGGCCGGGAATTCAGATAAATGAAGTTACCTTGAATATGGTTGAAGGAATGCAAATATACATTTCTTTCAAGGTTTTTTTCTTCGTCGAGGTGAACATTTCAGAGCCTTCAAACCAACTTTCATCGCAGCACCAGTGACATGAGCGACTTCAGTTTAAGCAAAGACAAGAAGAAGTACATCGAAGTTTTAATTTGATCCTGGTATTGGCGGCCAGAAAAGTAAAAACCAGGAGAGTTGGTTACGGTTACGGGTGCGCGTTTGCTGTGTCAAAAGTGACCACGCTGAATTTTTGTAATATAGCACCTCCTGGTGGCCTAAATAAAGCACGAACTGTACTGGACCTAAATCGGACTGCCGCGCGGCACCCCAGCGAGTGCAGTCCATGACTGGGAACGTGGACTTCAGGTGTCATATATATTTTCTTTGATAAAGTTTCCACTTTCTAGCTTGTACTGCTTATTCATTAGCGCATTTTCGGGTTTGAAGGCAGGAGGTGAAGTCGCGGCTGGTTACAAATGCAGTTTTTCTGCCGGAGCTCTACTTGTCACTCGCGTAAGGTCTCTGCGCGATGCTATAGCTGTGGTTGCAACTCCCCGATTACACGTTTGGGCCGAGACATACGCGAAGTCTGAGCAGGCTCTCGTCAGTAACTCGGGCTTGACGGTCAAGTTTGTTTCATCGAGCTTGCTCTAGTAGGTGTGGCGGAAGCGTCTGACGGAATAAACATAAACGCTAGCCGATGTCTATAACAAGCATGATGGAAGCGTTTGGGAACCGCGTCGCTCACACTTTATCGCGGTCTCTAAGTGGAATGCCAAGTACAGCCGTTCGCAAGCTTTCCACTTGTGTCGGTGGCGATGTTTGCAGGCTTTCTTTCTGCAAGGCCCCGCGCGTGTCACTTACTTCGTCATCATTGTTCCTCCAATGAGACGCCATCGGCCTGATGGAGACGGATGACGGGCAAAACGGTTTCGCGAAAAACCACCATGCGAGCAGCGGCGGCACCCAGGCAGCGCGGAGACCACCGCGCGCCATCTGCCGGGGAGGTAGGGAGCCCGGCCGGTGCCCAGAAGCCGGTAGACCCCGCGGCGGGGATTGCATGTTGATACTGGCGGCACGAGATACACAGATCCGTCAAGGCTCGCAGAATGGCACACGGATGTAGAGAGCGAAATGAGGTTGTCAGAGCGGTAGGGGAGCGGCGCTGCTTTGGCGCTTGTCTCGTGTGGAAACGAATGCATTACAGCGGCTGAAAGGCGACTCAGATCTCTCGCGGCTTCAATGACTCCGCCGCCGCGGCTAAACGGCCCGGGTTGCTCTGATGACGAAGCTGCTTTGTCTCGCGGCGTCCCTTTCCCGGAGTCGCCGAGGTCGGCAGGCCGATCCGCGAAGGCTATCGACCTGGGCACGCTCAACGCCTCGCCGCCCCGCGCTGTCTTTGCCGGGACGCTTATTTTTGCGCGCTTGCAAAGAAGAGCGCCGTCTTGCGCGCGGGAAGGAGCGGCGTCCCGACGCTCGTTCGAGATGGGAAACGCGCGTGAGGCTCAGATATGTCCAACGCCTCCCGATGACCCCCGAAGTCACGTGTCTGGCGCAATAAAAATGAGATAACAAAAACGAACCGAAGGGTTCGTTTGTCGCGACGAAAGAGGACCGGTTTTTTTTTCCCTGACATTCCAGCTACTCCATGCAGCCGAGAAATGACTTTCCAGTGGCAACAGAAGTTCGAAGGTGACATGGCACCACAGATTAAATTTCTCCGAGTCGCAGGGGAACATTCAGTTGAATTCATGAGGAAAAGCGTTGTGAATTAATTGCGTTTCTCCTCGCAATCCTTGTTAGTTCGCGGCTTAAACTTGCTTGCCTCCTGATCTATATTTCTACAGTAATTAGTGCCAGACCTATTACAGCGCCAGCGAATTCCACTGTATCAGACTCAGTGAGCCAGAGGTGCAATGTATTCTTCTAGAAAAGCCAAACTACGCAACGAGTAGCCGCTGGATGTGAACGGCAGAAAAGTTCAGAATATGACCAACGTTCCCGTGCCGATCCCCAGGGTACAGATCCCTAAATAATTTTCATATGGAAATGAGTAAATACTCACTACTTTAGTGCAGTGCATGGATCTTTTGATATCGATAGTCTGTTATAAGTGTACTCGGCCCCTAAACCTGTTTTCGTGACAAATAGATACAAATAAGCATCTACGCAAGGAAGAACTTATACTGTAAGTAGAAAAGTTCTCACTGAGCAGGTGATGAGCGTTAAGTCCTGCCCTTTTCTTTCTTTTTTCGTACACATAGAAAGCTCACAGACGCAGTCAACCAGCATGCCTAGCTAGCCAAGTTCTTCCAGAGTTATGAGCGTTCTGCCACCGCTAATAAAATCCAGAATTCATATACCGCTCGCATGTAGTCCTTGAAATAGCAGGGTCGCCCTATAGATTCCAGTATTCCCAGATTGTATTTCGTCCGCGGCTGCAGCGTTTCGATGGAGGCAAAATGCAAAATTGTACGCGTACCCAGAGTTTGCGATGCGTATTAAAGTTTCCCGGGACGGCTTAAAATTAATCTCAAGCCCTACACTACGGCGCGCCCCACACACGTGTGTATAGCATTGGCGCGTAAGCATGCATCCAAGATCGGTACGCTACCGACCTAGAATGAGCA
This sequence comes from Amblyomma americanum, assembly GCA_030143305.2. Lineage (NCBI taxonomy): Eukaryota > Metazoa > Arthropoda > Arachnida > Ixodida > Ixodidae > Amblyomma > Amblyomma americanum. The sequence goes on from JARKHS020030949.1 coordinate 55,990, forward strand.
GAAAGCATGGCTGCGGTCGGAGAGAAAGCGCTGCACGCAAGCTGAATGGTACTCAATTACGAAAATGGGCATAGTTCACAGATAAACGACTGACGACGCCAGTGAGCGCATAGTGTGTGAAGGAGCGGAGTCCTTGCCGAATACCGCAGTCATTTGCACACATTGCGAGCTTCATAAGTTGCAGTTCCAGCTACGCATAAACTGCTTGTTTCACTATTGTATGCTAGAAGGAGCGGCCTTTGCATTGTATAGCTCAGTGTCTTATTAACGGTCAAAGGCGGAGAAGGAAGGCTTGCTTGGCTCTTAACGGTTTTAGAGTTATTTCTTTTTCGATGCATCGGTCATCCGGTTTGTTCGCTGAAATATGGAGTTGTTTTCTTGACATAACTGCTATTCAGCTGCGCACTAATACTCCTTTCCGGGCTGAAAGGAAGCTGTCTCGGAGGAAATGTTTCTATCAAGCTGCAGATGATGGTGCATGGTACCGCTCCAAAGAGCATTACACCTGCACTGCCGCTTCTTAGTCGAGCCAGCGCGATGACTTTCCGGGCAGCTTCATAGCAGCTGCTGCTGTTGCAACAGAAAGTATAAGAACGAGGAAACGATAAAACGGGCGTCGCCGCACTGCCGCCATCTCACGGCAGCGGCTTGCCTCAGCCAAATCGGAGACGTCCTTCTCCAGACACGCGTTTCGCTACGGCGGAGAAAGACGTCGTTTTGGGACAATTCTGGCCACCCAGGGCGTCGCCCCGACAGAACGCGGCTGCTTTTTCGGCGGGCTACGCGGAAATGACCGCATGCACAGCGCGGCGCAGTGTCAATTCCTTTCGGGGCGATTAGGATGCGCGGCGTTTTGTCGCGCGGCGAGGAGATGCGCGCCCCCTTCTGGCGGCTCGGGGGGCGATTCTATAAAACCGTGCCCGGGACGGCGGCCGTTTCACAGCTTCGGTGGGGGCTGCGCGGCTCCATAGCTGCGAGCGGTGGTGGCGCCTATCTCATTATTTCGTTCGAACATAGCAGCGGCGCCGTAATGACAGGCTGTGAGGCCGTCCTCTTTTGAAATGATGGGGCATAATTACACAGGAAGGGCTGTGTTGCCTTTTTGCAGATACGTTAATGGCGCGGGCAGGACAGCCCAGGGGGCGGCCTCCCCCTTTTATGCGGGACCCGCTCCTCGCGAGCTGGCCTACTTTCACCCACTTGACGTCCCTGGCCGCCGTGTATGCCACTGCGCGCGCAGTGCCACCGGTGGCGGCGGCGGCCACTGCACGTCCGCGGCTGGGAATTAAGCCGTCTCTTACGTCACGATGGGGGGAGGGGGGAGGGGGGGGGCGCTTGGAGGAATCGTTCTGCCGCTGGACTCTTCACGAATGCAATTAATGAGCGTGGCGTTGGGCGCGAAGCACCGCTAGCGCGGCATTAATTGACACTGTCCCCTCCCTCGAGTACATACCGTCTACGATGGTGACCCACATATTGTGTTGCTACGCGCGGGGCGGAGGAGGATTGTCCCCAGTGTAGTCCTGCATTCTGATGTTCTGTACCTTCACTGGCAGTGTAATAACAGACCGGCTGTGATTTGGCAGCCGGAGTGTGAGCAAATAAGCCAGTATTACCTACAAGCGACGCCGAAGCCTGTTTGCTGAAAGAAAATATTTTCGCTGTGCGTTGAAGTTTTTAGGTGACAGCAAGAAAAACAGTGAACTGTGTTAAGTGTCTCGAAGCTTTCCATTCATTCATTCATTCATTCATTCATTCATTCATTCATTCATTCATTCATTAGTCTAATGTTTTTAGAATGAATGAATGAATCAATCAATCAATCAATCAATCAGTCGTTTTATTTCGATTTGGACACATGAATCATGCTTGCTGAGGGGAGAAATACGAACCATGTAAAATATGCACATATGCAGGCTATCCTTTCAAAGCAGAAGTGGCAGATATGGAAGCTATGTTTCTTGTGCTGTTTCCTTCAGGTAGGCTAGGCAGCCATACCAATACGTATCGGTTTAGAATACGATTATAGACGAATACAACTGAAGAACGAAGCGCCAAACACCCCTAAAAACTGGGTCCTCCAGCCTCGACCGTTTGTCATCATATTGCGGTTAATCCCCGAGCTTGACATCGCAGGTGGTTGGCAGGTGCCACCGTGAAATGGAATTAACTGCGATGTCAGGACAATAGGTCGACGCCATTGGCTGGATGACCTCCTTTGAGGGGTGTTAGCCGCTTTGTTCTTGCTTGAGTTGTATCCGACAATAGTGAATATCGAAAGTTCAGTAACAAACGCGATTGTGAAGCAAAGCAGGGTCTATTAATGTTAATGCCGTTTTTGTCATATAACAAACCACGTCGAATTGCAGAGACGTAGATTTAAGCTTGCTTCAGAGACCTGGGGCATATTATTATTTCCAACCTCCCAATTTGTTTTAAGTACCCGTAGACACGAAGTGTAAAGGGTCCGTTTTCTTCTTCTTAGCAGCCGTAGTGGGGGTGTAAAACATTCGTTCGTGCTTATTTACAGAAGAAGTATTGCTTGGACCGGGCCTGAAGGGCCCGGCACTCACAATCACTAGGAGGTGTCCCTAGCCCGGGACCCCTGTGGCGTCCGCGGCGGCCTGGGCTCTTGTCACCAGGGCTCGTTGGTCCTGGAGAGTTCAGCAGCCGAGCAGGGCAGCCTCCCAGTTCTCTCGGGTGGGGGTGGGGTGGGAAAGCAGGATTGGCAGGGCATGCCCACACCATGTGGTTCGTGCCCGCAAACACTTCCCCAACAGTGTGGACACTCGCCCGTAAAGGCCAGATTTGAATGTTTAATCACTGCCGGGCACTGCACGGTGCTGGTGTAGAGGCGAAGAAGCCAGTGCTCCTCCGCCTTCTTGAGGCCTTTACAGGGGGAGGGGGGGGGGGGGGGGGGTATCGGCCGTGTGAAGTTTGATAAGGAGAGAGATCTCCCGAAAAGTAAAAGCCGGACTGAAATCAGGAGCCGGATCAGGCAGCGGAAGAGGCGACGCCCGGTGGTTCCGAGCGCGCGGCCGGTACCGTCCGCTACCTTATTCCCCTCTATCGCCGCATGAGCTGGGGCCGAGATGATAGTGCGCCGGATTGCAAAACCCTGGTACTCACATCTATGTAAAATTTAAAAGGCACGATCTGGAATTCATCCCTGTTCACAATTTCGGCAAGCTCCCCCTGAGTCGGTGATAATGACTCGGGACACTGGATCCGTGGCTGCAAGTGCGATAGCAACTTCCTCCGCGAATGTAATGTTGGAGCACAGAAGATGGCCCGTACGAACTTAGCACGCGAGCACAGAAGATGGCCCGTACGAACTTAGCACGCGAGGGACTCCAAGGGAGCAGTACTCTCGCCGCTTCTCTTCAATCTGGCCATATTGAAGCTCCCTACCCTGCTGGGTGAGGTCCCCGGTGTGTAGCATGCCCGGTACGCGGACGACACCACCCTCTGGGCAACCCACGGATCGGTTGGAGAAATCGAGGCCAACCTTTTTACATTTGACATTTGAACATTTTATTTCACACAACAAGTGAAAAGGGAGTGTGGAGAGAAAGCTGTTTGAACACAGCCTGACAGCGCTCCCTCCCCCCCAAAGGCAACAGTAGCAGCTTGCATATTTCACGTTACAAGATTACAGAAAAGCCTATAGATGTCAATAGGTAAATACTGCATACAAGACTACAAATTTCGAAGTTACAAAGGTACAACGCAAAGGACAGTAATTGTTTATTGGAAAAAAAGATATATAAAAAATGAAGATCGGACAAATATACGTGGAAGAGAGATACACAGACGCAATGCATTTGTATAAGCGAAAACGCTAATAATTACAATGAAGTGAAAACTTATCCATATTGATTATTTCTATTGACATCACAAATGTTCCCTATGACATAAGAATATCTGTAAAATGCGGTTGTTTTTACGCTTTCCACATCCACACCTTCCGAGTGGAAGCGGTTACGAATGCCTGGCAATGTGTGCGCAATTCATTGTTGGCCATACTACGTACGCCAAAAAGAAATGTTACAGGGTACCTGATGACAATAGGGGTAGACGATGTGTGTGTTCTCTAAGTTTGCCTCTGTTAGGAATGTCTCAAGGTCCCCCTATTGGGCACTTGCGATGCATTCTTGCTACTAATTTAATTTTTGTTGCTCGCGGTGATGTATGTCTTTTAGTTACGTTTTGCCCTGTATATTTATAATTGTGTTTAATTTTTGCCTTGTATCACGCGTTGTTTTTAATTTATTCTTCCTATTTGCTTAATCTATTGTTTTGCCCCCCTTACTCAATGCCCTTCTGGGCCCTGTAAGGTATTTTGAATAAATAAATAAATTGCTCGCTTGTCGCATCTAATTAACTTGTAGCTCTCTCTCTCTCTCTCTCTCTCTATATATATATATATATATATATATATATATATATATATATATATATATATATATATATATATATATATATATATATATATATATATAGTATCCTTTAATATAGTGTTTTTGAGGAAGAGTGGTTGAGTGTGTTTAAGTAAGGAACATTCTAAATTGCTCGTATTGCTTTCTTCTGCCATAGAACTATGTATATTCTTTAACGTCGTGTTCCCCCAAATCAGTGAGCAATAATAAAATCTGCGAATGGATTAAAGAATTGTAAAGAAGTTTTTTTTACACCAGTTGGAAACGAGTGACGCCACCTATTTAAAATACCAACAGCTTTTTGCACTTTCGCGCAAAGAATCTTGGCATGTTCGTTCCAAGTCATGTCATCTGAGAAGGTCACCCCAAGTGTTTTTACACTTTTATCGCAAGATATACTAAATGGTCCCAATCTGATAGTATTTCTCATCTTGACGCAAGTCCCTCGAGCTCTGAAAAGAGCGCATTTTGTTTTTGCCTCGTGGATTAGCAAGTTGCTTCTTTGCGACCATTCTTGAAGCGTAATGCAAAGGGAGGTTGTTTCGCGAAGCATACATGATAAATCTCGGCCTGCAACATACACAGTACAGTCATCGGCGTAGATTGCAAATTGACAACTGGGGATTGTTTGAACAATATCATTTACATAGTACAAAAACAATATGGGACCTAGGATAGTGCCTTGTGGAACGCCAGTTTTTATTTGTCGAGGGCTTGATTTATGTTCGTTAATTGCTACAAATTGGGTTCGTGAGTGAAGGTAAGATTTTAGAAGCTGGAGCGAAATTCCTCGGATACCATATCTTTTTAATTTTGTGAGCAATAAGTTGTGGTTAGCGAGGTCAATAGCTTTGCTGAAGTCTAGGTAAATACCAAGCGTCATTCATTGTTTTTTTTTTCAAAGTTATCTAATATTATGTCTTTCTGAATTAGCAACGCGGTTTCTGTGGAGTGATTTTGACCTGCAGCAAGCGGCGGCTATTGTGGGCGAATACGCACACCGCTTCGGCCTTGAGTGCTCCCCGAGCAAATCGGAATTTGTGCATATACGGCCCAATCCGAAGTGCACAACCAAAATTGCCCTCTCTCTGCTTAGTGTCCGGATACCTAAAAGAGTATTGAGACTCTACATACACAGGAACCGCAAGGTTAGCACCCGTGGGACAACCCTAAAGCGCAACCCCAACTCAACCGCAAATCATTCCGTCACTAATCGCAGCCTTATGAGCCGGGCGGAATGGGTCGCCGCCCTGCGCAGGACGCTTATTGGTGTAGCACTTGGTAGTGAAAAGTTATTAAGGCACATTTCGCCGGATGGTTCCGAACCTGCTCTAAGTCTTCAATTCCAGCGTCGTAATTTGGGTATGATTTACCTGATAGTTCTGCTGTTCTAATGAGTAACTCTTTACCAAGACGCTAGTAATAAATAGAACGTTCTTGCGGGCTAGTTGGTTCATATCAGCAAAAGGTAAGACTGTGCGCGAACAAGACAAAACAGGAGACATAGAAACGAAAACGACACCACCTGCGCCCGTGGAGCCTTTTTCGTTTCTATGTCTCTTCTCCTGTCTTGTTCGCACAGTCTTACCTTTTAGTAATCGACACATTAACACGTATTAGTGTGGCATACAAATGATATAAAGTTCTGGGGCACTCACTTTTGCCGAAGCATTATAATGCGATTTAATGTACCTGATCACACCGTTATCGCAGCGATGGCAGCGTACAGGTAGAGCATCCGCCTCGCGTGCAAGAGGATCGGGTTCGAATGCCGGTGCCACGCAATTCTCCGCCGAGATTTAAAAAAAAAATCTCCGCGTGTCGATGGAATTGCATAAGCAGGCCTGGGGTGCGGCCTGACCTCGGTGACCTGAACCGACAACGCACTCCCTCACGAGAACAGGATTTGGCCACCCTGGTGTAGTACTTGGCCACAACCCTCCATGAAAAAACCAATTAATCCTCGGCCCTCAGTCCCCAGCGGCTGCGGAGAAACTCGTCAAGGGGGCGGTCAGACGACGCAGCGGAGCGTGCTAAGAATCTCTGGCTTCGGACAGGCCGCCATTGGAGTCTGAACCTGGCAACGTTTAACGCTAGAACCTTATCCAGTGAGGCTAGCCTTGCAGTGCTGCTCGAGGAACTAACGGGCATTAAATGGGACGTCATAGGGATTTGTGAGTTTAGGAATACAGATGAAGCACATACTGTGTTAAAGGGAGGGCACGTACTGTGCTATCGTGGATTAGCGGACAGACGAGAACCGGATGTGGGATTCCTCATTAATTAGGATATAGCTGGCAACGTAGAGTAGACCTATTGCATTAAAGAGACGGTGGCAGCTATCGTAATTAGGCTTAATAAGAGGTACAAACTGAAGGTGGTATAAACCTACGCGCCTACATCTAGCTATGATGACCAGACCGTAGAAAGCTTCTATGATGACGTGGAACTGGCTATGACCAAAGTAAAAACACAGTACACTGTACGACTTGAATGCCAGGGTAGGAAAGAAGCAGGCTGCAGATCAGGCAGTAGGCGACTATGGCATATGCGCTCTAGAAATAGCAGGGGGGAGTTGTTAGTAGAGTTCGCAAAAAGAAACAATTTACGGGTCATGAATACCTTCTTCCACAACAGAGAAAACAGGAAATGGACATTGAAGAGCCTCAATGGTGAGACTAAAAATGGAATAGACTTCATGCTATGCGCTCACGCTGGCATCGTGCAGGATGTAGTGGTCCTCGATAAGGTTCGTTGTAGCGACCACAAAACGGTAAGGTCACGAATTAGCTCAGACTTGAAGAGGGAACGGAAGAAACTAGCGAAGGGGAAGCCTATTAACGAGTTAGCGGTTAGGGGGAAAGTAGAGGAATTCAGGATATCATTGCAGAACAGATATTCGGCTTAAACTGAGGACGACGACCTTAATGTTAAAATAATTAACGATAATCTCACAGCTACCATTACGGAATGCGCAGTAGAAGTAGGTGGTAGGTTGGTTCGACAGGGTGCCGGCAAGCTATCTAAGGAGACGAAAGTTCTCATTAAGAAACCACAAAGCATGAAGGCGTCTAACCCCACAGACAGAACAGAACTGGCAGAGCTATCGAAGTTAAGCATTAAGCGCAAGGTAGCCGACATAAGAAAGTTTAATATGGAGAGAATCGAACATGCTCTAAAGAATGTAGGTAGCCTAAAAGCGGAGAAGAGGAAACTAGGCATAGGAAAAAAAAAACGAATGTATTCGTTAAGAGACAAAGAAGGCAATGTCTTTAGCAATATGGGTAAGGTAGTTAAAGTAGCCGAAGAGTTCTACGCAAACCTATACAGCAGCCAGTATGGACGTTAATTAAAGATGCAGTAGCGCACAGCACTGGGACGATGATGATGATGTCCTCAGGTTTGGACATCCCGCCAGTAACGAAAGAGGAAGTAAAGGAAGCTCCAGCATCAGAAATAACAGGGGAAAAGCAGCTGTTGAGGATCGGGTAACAGCAGATCTGTTGAAGGACGGAGGGGAGATTGTGCTAGAAAAACCAGCCACCCTGTATATGCAATGACTTATGACCTAGAGCGTACCAGAAGCTTGGAAGAACGCAAAAATAATCTTAATTCGTAAGAAAAGAGACGCCGAGGACTTGAAGAATTACAGACCGATTAGCTTACTGTCCGCTGCCTTATTTACTGAGGTAATCGCTAATAGAGTCAAGACAACCTTAGACTTTAATCAACCAAAAGATCAGGCAGGCTTTCGTAAAGGATATTCCACAATAGATCATATTCACACTATCAATCAGGTGATAGAGAAATACGCAGAATATAACCAACCCCTATATATAGCCTTCATTGATTACAAGAAAGCATTTGACTCAGTGGACACCTCAGCAGTCATGCAGGCATTGCGGAATCAGGGTGAGAAGAGCCTTGTGTCAAAATACTGGAGTAAATATATATATAGCAACTGCACAGCTACCACAGTCCTTCATAAAGTCAGCAATAAAATTCCAATAAATTCCAATAAGGAAGGGCGTCAGGCAAGGAGACACAATCTGGCCAATGCTATTCAGCGCCTGCTTATAGGAGGTATCACGAGGCCTGGAGAATACCTAAACAATCTGCGATTCGCAGATGACATTTACTTGCTGAGCCACTCAGGAGGTGAACTGCAAACCATGATCAATGAGTTAGATAAGCAGAGCAGAACGGTGGGTCTAAAAATCAACATGCAGAAAACCGAAGTAATGTTCAACAGCCTAGCAAGGGAACAGCAGTTCACAACTGGCTTGAGGTGCTGGAAGTAGAAAAGGAATACGTCTACTTAGGCAGCTAGTGACAGCTCATCCGGATCATGATAAGGAAATAACCTTGAAGGATAAGAATGGGGTGGAGCGCATATGGTAGGTTCTCTCAGATTATTAATGGCAGTTTCCCAATATCTCCCAAGAGAAAAGTACACAATAGCTGTATCTTACCGGTACTCACCTACGGGGCAGAAACCTGGAGGCCAACGAAAAGGGTTCAGCTTAAGTTAAGGACTACGCAGTGAGCCATGGAAAGAAAAATGATAGGTGTAACGTTAGGAGACCGGAAGCGGGCAGAGTGGGTGAGGGATCAACGCGGGATAATGACATCCTAGTCATGGATGATGTCAACAAGTTTTTTTTTTTAATGTTCAAGGCTGTGCACCACGTGCTTGTAGGCAAGTGAGCAAGAAGTACTTGTTCCGAATTTCTGCTAATGTGACATCGCGCAGCACATGGCAGACTTTTCGCGTTTCGCCTTCATCGAAACGCGGTCGCCGCGGCCAGGCCGGCCTGAGTGCAGTGCGCGACGAGAAGGCGTTATGCAATACTGATTTATAGCGTTGTTCTGCACCATGGACTGGCCCTTTCACTCTTTCCTTAACAGCACAATCCAGGCGCCCGCCCATGTGAAACCGCTACTGGGCCATTTCTTTCCTTATAACAACTAATAATCCAGACGCAGACTCACATTCTGTGGCGTCAGCATCCCTCGCTGCTTTAGCCCTCCGCTGAGGAAAGACGCTTGTGTCTCACCCTATGCAATGACTGGTGGCGTCGCAACACCGCTGAGGGGCCACCTCAAAGTTGCTTCCTTCGGCCGCTAGGCTATGTGATAGGGCGCTTCCGTCGGCTTGGTAAACTTCATTGCCGGGGAGCGCTGACGCTTCGCTGCCATAGCCGTCAGTAGCATGGAGGAACAAGTCGTGCTCGGGCGAACGACGCGGCGCGTAAACAAGGGGTCAGGGCTCGCAAGCGGAGCGGGGGGGGGGGGGGGGAACAAACGTAACGCGCGTGCGACCACCGAGGTGCGGGTGGGTGAGCTCCAAGCCGCCCGTGAAAGACAGCAATATCCTCAAGCACAGGCTCGCCGAGTAGAACGCGCTTATTAACGGCGCCGAGGCCAATTTCATCTTCCTGCGGTAGTGGATTCATCATTACCGCTCCAGATGGACAGCTAAACCATAAATCTGAAATATATAAGCAACAAAATAATTGTTGCCAACAGCGGAATGGAAAAGCTGCTATAGCGCTCATCCGCATTTCCACGAATGTGTAATCACCATATAGTTTACTTTTGCAAATCATATCACGGAGGAAATATGTCGCAAGAAATCAAATAGTGCAAACATGTCCAACATTCTCGAAAAAAAAAATTCTGAATATTGAAAAATTGCAAGATACTGTTATTGATATATTGCAGGTAATGGTTTATTCCTCCGATGTGTAACAAAATTTTTCTCTTTTAACGTGTTTCCTTAGATCGCCTCAAGCAGCTAAGACTGCCATATAAAACCGACGGGGAACGCTTTTGACGATAGCAAAAAAAAAAAATGCAAGACTGCCGTCGAGTGGTCTTCGGATATATTGATTGTTATACTGAAATCTTACATTATAAGAAAAAATTGCGTTCATAAACGGTTTCCCGCTCAAAAATGCTTTTGTCCAGAATTGTTCACCATGTTACTCCAGGGAAAACGGTTTTTCCGGCAGAGATATTAAGCGAAAACCACACTAAATTTCTGCCGCAATTAAGCCGTCATCTGCAGCCGATGCATTCGTTCGAAAACGATGCGACGCCGACGGCGGCCTATAGCACAGGGAGCCGGTTCGGCTGTCTCCATAACGAAGAAATGGAGTCCTTTGTGAAGCTTATAGGCGACGAGAATCGAGGTGCAGTCTTAAGACGTTGCAGATTTATTGCCCTATTTTGGAAATTTATTCGGGGCAACAAAAGTGGAATCGTGCGCAGCAACAGTTGTCGATGAACGCAGCGAAAACCGCTGCAATCATGACGCTGACAGGCAGCCGGGCTGGCTTTGATCGGCGTACCACGCCGGAAATATTTCCACACGATGTCCAATCCGTAGCCACGTCCGCATCAGTTGTTAGAAACAACTACACAACCAGCGTCTCGAACCGCCAAAACTCCTGTTGAACACATTGCCGATTCAGTTCCGCTAAGCAGAGGGAAAAGTGTTTACGTATTAGATACCTTTAGCATGCCGGAGACGTATTAACGTACACGTGTACCGGACGCCCCCTGTGCAGGCGCAGTCGCATGGGTGGGGACAGGCGCGGCCACTACGTTTTGCGCAGCCAGCTACCAGTACCACTCATGCCACTGCGCGTGCGCAGGGGGCGTCCGGTACACGTGTACGTTAATACGTCTCTGGCATGCTAAAAGCTTCTATTAGACGTTTTTAGTGTGCTGGAGGCGTAGCGGAGCCGGACGCCTCCTGCGCTGGCGCAGCTCGTGGGTTGTGCCAGGTGGGCGTCCGGCATGCGCAGCCGGCGTCCGGCATGCATCTAAGTTAGTACGTCTCTCCTGCGTTAAATCTCTCATTTGTCTAGTATTTGTGTACACGGCAATCATCCGTCTGGCGCAGGAAGCCAACTTTCATGGCAAAGTGGAAACCCTGCCAGTAGGTCAGGAGGTACTGGATGCAAACACATCAGGGGCGTCAAGAGGGGAGCGATGGATACAGACCGCACCGGATGCATCGCTGAGAGGTGGTGGTTGCCTTTTCATGCGACTCTTAGTTAACTGTCCGTCGTGTGATGCAGACTCCAGAGCAGGCTCCGCAATAAATCAGCGCATGGCGATACAGGAAGTATGCACAGGGATGGGAGGTTGACGTGCCAGGTCAGAGCACCAGGTGCCGCTCATCCGACACTGAGGCCACTGAAACAGATGATATGAATCCTGCCCCGGAGGAGGCTCCTATCAGCCGCAGCATTATCGCATGGTTGCACTTTGATTTGGTGCTTGCCTAGATGAGCGAAAAAATATGCCCCTATGCGCAGCAGGGGTATCGCGGGAGCAGAAACCGCAGGGCAAGACGCAGTTGCCACCTTGCTAAAGAAACGCTATCGTTGATTTTCTTCATTGTATCTTATAGAAGAAGGAAGAGGCAGAGAAGCGTGAAGAAGAATGTTTTTCGTTTGACGACGCACGTCTTGTGCTAGTTCGTGTGCTGTAGATCTGCTTGGCACGGCGCCATCCACAACAGACCCGCTCGGTTGAAGCCCCGTCGTGGCTTTTTATGCCCCTCGACACTTCTACCCCTGCGCTTTTTTCGCAACAAAAAGCTCCCAACAGAGGCGCTGGTGTAACGCGTAAGGGAGGCCTGCGTGTTCTCTCTACGACAGCTATAGTATGATTCCCGGAACAACTGAGGCGCTATATGGCCCTGTTCATCGGGCGTTTTTCTTACCGAGGTCCGGTTTTCTTTTCCACGCGCTTCCCTCGTTGACAGAATAAAAGGGTGGGCACAAATCGACCAACCGCGCCTTTTTCCAGCACCTGAGTGTCTAGTCGGTGGGCCTGGAATGTTGACTTTAGAATAAACATCCAACAGCAGGCGCCGTTATCGAAGTCAGCCATCTCGCGCAAGGGAAACGCGCCAAGGCGCTCGGGGAGGCGCTGACTGTCGAATGTTTGCTCTCAGCGTGAAGCGACCGAGTGCGCACCTTTTCTTGCGCCTTCGCTTGTCCACACAAAAGTGGTCGTCGGCCCCGCGCGGGCTTAGCGCAGGGTCGCGGAGTCGATTGTGACACGAGCGAGGGCGTCAGCAGAGCACCGGAGTCGACCTATCTCCAGTTTCCATCGCGGAACGGGGCCATGCATGCGCGGCCCAAGAGATACCAGTCCGGACCCAGCTTCCGTGGCATACCAGGCGTCCCGCCGCGGTAACGCTTTCGGTGGTAAGTGATCCCGGATGAAGATAGCCGCCCTCCCCACCCGCCGCAAGGGAGGGCGGGTAATTTGGAGCCGCATTGTGCGGCCGCGCCATTGTGTGCCCCCGGCGGGGCCGCTATCGGTGCGAACCATCGCGCCACTTGGTGACAGTCAATCAAGAAGGGTTCGCTTCGCGCGCTCTCTGCGCGCCGTTCTCGCTGCGGCCGCTGTTTGGAGATGATTCTTCACGGCTTGTTGGGAGGGAAGACGTCGCGCGGACACGCTGCCGACGGCCAGAATGAACTAACGGCCGCCGAGAAGTGGCGCCGGGGGATGCCAACACACGCGGGCTTCACGCTCGTCGAACAAGAACCCAGACGGCGTGTTCGCGCGTCCGACGGCCCCCAACAACGCCAGCTCCGCACGTTCCGGCCGCTGCACCGCCCGAGAATAGCGCGGCGCCTCGGCTGCGGCCGCTGCTTGCGTCGGCGACTGCCACGCCGTGGAGCCCCTCGACGGATGCCGTGCGCCTCCCACCATCTGTCTCTTTACCTCTGTGCCCTGCTCGCTTCGTGCTAACAGAAAAAAAAAGCCGAAAAGAAGACATACGGCTGACGTACAAAAAATGTGCAATAGCGCACATTTCCTGAAATGCACTGCAGGTGATATTTTCTGTCTCTTTTTACAAGAACGCTGGCTTCCTTTACGACCTCCACTTTTCTGACATCCTCCGAGTGCAGTAAACCGCATTTTTTTTAACATGCGACTGAGCAGCTCCTGTACTTTCTCCTCGCCGCTCTCGCGGCGCGATAAAAAATATTGCAATGTAATTTTCAGAAACAGCATGTGACAATGAGCATCTTTTCATGATCATCAAATGATAATAACTGATAAATTGCGTAGAGAAATAAAATAAATAAAATTAAGGTCACGAAGCACGAATAAAGCTGCATAAAAACCTGCATTCATTTCCTACTTGTTAAACAGACTGTACGAAAGATGCCGCCTACGTGTCCCCAGCCATCTTTTCTTCTATGAGTCGTCTCAAGAAGCCAGCGATTACTTCTGTCGGCGCAGCACTCGACTCTTCTCTTGCTAGATGTCAAAGCGGCATCGCTGTGGGGAAAACAGCGAACCATGGGCGAAGCAAAATACAGGAAACGCACAGCCTGGGAGAAAACCGTGGCGGTAGCCGCGTGGTTTATGAGTCAATCTTGTCCGGGCGATCTTGGCAACTGCCACAAACTGCGTTGTAGTTGTTATGCCAGAAGCAGCTGTGACACTTCCCGGAACCAGACTTGGAGAGGAATAAATAAGAAAGGGCGTGTAAAACTATCAGGAGAACTTGCCTGGACGCTTTGCTTTCTCCATGCACGGACCAGTAGCACCTTGATTCCGGCGGCCATCTTATTCTGGTGCCCCAAGCCTCTTAGGAACGCCAAAAAACGACGTTGAGTCCCTGCAGCTCTTCCGGCATCATAAAAAGTGACGTCACAGCCATTTTCACATTTCTTTTCCTTCCTTCATGCGGCGAATAGCACGGAAGGAACGCATTTCTGAGACCAGTGTGTGTTCTAGCCTCACAAATTGTTTCAGTCCAAGCCAAGAAAAATGTTCGTCCCCTTTTGTGTAGAGTCAAGGGATACGCAACATGAGTTGCCGTTAGAGGATCAATGCTTGTTGGGCTAGTGCCCCACGCTTTTCACCGGCTCACAGAAACTTAAGTGCCACATCATGCTGTTTATTTATTTCAGAATACTGCAGGTCACTGCTTGGCCCAAGCAGCTGTTCTTCCTCCATACAATCCGCAGGTGTAAATAGAGACATTTATTCACCTCGCCACCGTTGCTGTCTACCCCGAAGCGTCAACCCTGTCGCGAAGCCCATCACTACGCTGGCTGAACGCTCCGAGGACCGACGATGCTAATTCGAAAAGTTATAGTCACGACGACGCTGCGCACATCCCTTGTCTCCCTTTGTTTTGCCCCGGTCGCGGATGGATTGTGCGCCCGTATTTTTGCACCTCGCTCTGTCGGCACCAAAGGACGGCCATCAGCGCGGGATAAATAATAGTCGTATATATATATACGGCGCTGCCCTGGGCGCGCCCTTTTGCGCAAGACGCGTTCGTCATTGTTGCCGGCGCCCCCCTTAACGGTATTCGGCGCCGCTGAGTGGTATCACATGCCGGCAACACCCCGCGCGTGCTTCAAAGGGGCCGCCTCGGCGAGGGCCCAAAGGCGCTCGTGGTCATTCACACGGCCCACGGGGGCGCTGCCAAGGCGCCGATGTTTCCGACAGTCCATGATTGCCCGGAGAGCGGGGGAATCGACGAGCAGTGGAAATAAAAGATTACGACTGACCTGGGTTAATGTTCCCACAATACTCGCTCGCGAGGCGGCGCGCCTCTGTTTTATCCGGGGCGAAATTGATATTTCGCCCGCGGAGCGCCGCCCGCCGTTTCTCGGCCGCCTTTTGTTCCGCGTTTGAACTCGCCGCTGGCCGCCGCGGCGACTAATGAGAGCGGCGCGCGCTGCCTCCGCGCCGCCCCGCTGCCGCAGCGGCAGTGATACCGCAAGCCGCGTGCATGCGCGCAAACTGCAATTGACATGGTAGCCGCTTCGATTACTGATCGCATCGATAACGCCCCCCCTGCACTTTGGGCCGACCTCAAGGCGGCCGTCGCCGGGACGCCGAGTGTTAATACCCGCCGAGCGTTGAACCCCCGTGCGCCGCCGCCGCCGCTAAACACCGGGAGCCGCGGCGACCAAACGACGCTGACGCCGCCAGACGCGCCAAAGTGCGGGGTCCGCGCGGCCCGCGCTGAGCCGCGACAAGGCCTTGCGCAACGCGTGGCGCGCGGCCATTTGCTGCCGCGGCGGCGAAAGCGCCCCGGACAGCGGCCCTGGAGCGCGCCGCGTCGGGCCAGCCCGCGGCCTTTCGCGCCGAATAAGCGGGAGAAGAGGTAAACGCGGCGTCGGCTCCCTGCGTTTCAGTTCCAGCGCACCGGCTCGGCAAGCGATCTCGAAAGGAAGGCAAGCCGTGTACGCGGAACATCAGAATGCCGAGACGACGAAGAAAAAAAGCGCCGTTTAGATATGGGTGCAGACGTCGGCATGGGATGAGCGCAGGTAAACGCGGGTATAGGTGGGCACGCATACGCATTTATAGTATACTCGGCATAAATATAGATCCTTGCGCAGAAGACTAAACTGATGGTCTCTGCGTAACACATCTTCCGTAGTCTGTATACGTGTACTACATGTTGTCTGAGAACGTAACTAAGAATAAAACTTAATAGACTTGCGAGGGTGAAATTTCACTGCGTCACATTGACTCTGTATTTATTACTACGCTTAGTAAACTTGCCACTGAGTATTTGCTACCCTGTCCTGGAAAATGAGCTATTAGCGTTTATAAATTTTCATTACAGCGAGAGCTGTTTATGTGAGGCTGTCCATGCTGCTCATTGGTTCCAGTGAGACACGGAGGAGAGCTCAGTCCGGGTGCGGGGCGCAACCCTCGAGGCAACCAGCGAGAGAGCTGAAAGCGCCAACGTGAAGCAACGCGAGCCCAGCGCACGTGACGTCAGCACCGAGAACCAAGGGGCGACATTGGCAGCGCAGCGCGCTGTTTACAGCTCTCACTGAATAATGCGTTAATCAGCTAACCTTAGCACTGCTATTTTTTTTTATCAGATATTTCAGGCCAGAAAGACCCAAACAGGGGCGGACTTACAAAAGATCAGGATTGCTCAAAAAATAAAGTACGGCAATAAACGGTGAGCGCAGCATTAAAGGTAGCGGCAACAGCAACAGAAAACAAAGTGTCAGAGCGAATGGAAATAGTTACGACCAAGAAGCCGTTGACTGGATCCTTTTAAAAATTTGCAGCTGCAGCTTCACAGTCGCGCATTGTGCCCAGGTAATGACGGAAAAGCCAATTTTTAATGCAGCACGTGAAGAGACAGTTCTTTTTTTTTTAGGGTGTGTGTGTGCGTGAAATAGAACATGTGGGCGTGGCTCCCATGACGAAACCACGTGCAGCTGCCAAGCGCTGGCAAACCCGTTGAGCACTGTCTTCGTCTATCGGGCAGCGACGCCACTTGGTCAGCGTGGTATACGGGAGAGAGCCAGCCTAAAGAATTTTCAAAAATATGCGGCTGCAAGCTCTTTCTCGGACAAATACATGAAGAGAGTGATCGTTCCATGCGGTTGTGATCCTCGGAAAAAATGGCCATTTAGATTTATTGGTTTGTAGGAAGAGCGCTTTTTCCGGCATAGCATTGTCCGCAGTGTAGTACATCAGAACACAGCTAAGACGTGCTAACTAGCAGGCTGGTTAACTAATATTGAATAGTTAACTTATTAACGATTGCTTTTAGGTTCCTTAATTACTGAGAGGCGTGTAGCCTATCGCAAGTAATATTCATATCAGTTTTTAATTTTTAGAATTTCGAAGACGCGGTTACACTGGGCGCCATGCACCAAAAAAATTAGGCTATTTCGACGAGTTACATGCACTGGAGAGGTCATTTTGCCTGGAAGCTTCTCGAAAGCTCATGTATTTTGGCGCGATGTAGCCAGAATTTGTTGGGCCGCAGCTCCGAGGGTAACCGCGTTTTCGAAATTCTAAAAGCTGATATGGATATCACTTCCGGTGGGTTACACGCCTCTCAATAATTTAAGAGCCTAACAGTATTTTAAAAAGTTGATTATTGAGTATTAGTTAGCCAGCGCGCTAGTTAGCACATTTAGCTGTATTCTGATGTATTACACCACCGACAATGCTATGCCGGAAAAAGCGCTATCTAACCCAAAAAGCCTATATTTAAAAATTGTGTAACGCCTTAGGTAAAACACCCTGTATATTAAGAAAGGTTCAAGGAAGCTTCGGGACCTTAGAAATGACATGAAATCGTAATGACAGCCCTCTAAATCGATCAACAATTGACGCATGTACATGCAAATATGATCATGTCCAACTCTTAACTATGCGAAGCATTTCGAAGCTGTGTAAATTGAATAGTATACCGTAAATCCTACCAAGTGTCTCGCTGAAATAAGAAAAGATAACGCCTACGTGACCGAAATTGTCAAGAAGTGAATTACAATGAATTGAGTACATTAATTGTATTGTGGTTGATAGGTCATGGCGAAAACCGTGCTCAAAACATGGAAGAATATTTTGCCTATCCAGAAATTCAGATATGAAGATGGAGATGATGTGTCCCATTAACTTGTATGATGTAATAACGAGTAATGCAAGGCAGAAATTTATTGGGAACGACACCATTTTTTCGTATACAGACACAACCCGGCTCACTCTCCAGTCACATGGGTAAAACGCCACATGAAAACAATAAACGAATTATCACAACCATAAACCACGGGATTGATTCAGCGTGAAAGCATTTGTGATGTTATCAGGGCTACACCATGATTTTGTCTCGAAATTGAGCGACATGAAAAAGACTCTTGCATGTGCTCCGAACTACGGGGTGGCGTCTCGATCCCGCGATAGCGTTGTTGTACAAAAGCTTCCAAGTACGGAAAGAAAATATTGAATCATATTTAAATATGACTCTTGTTGCGAACTATTTTCTCGCCATTCATAACATGATCAACTATTTTGCGTTCAATACAGCTTAGGTGCCGCAAAAATATTGCTGGACCAGTTTTGAGGCATTGCATTGATGTGTTGTGTTGAACACTAGAACGGTTTGTTAGTGCGACTTTTTTCGGCACTCTTCAATACCTTAGGCATTAGGGATTATTAATTAGCCCTACTCTTTCTGTGCCATTTTATTTTATGTAGAAGATGAAATATAACAGACCTAATCTACGGTTGTTTACGATGCACATACTTATTGTTTGTGTGTGTGTGTGTGTGTGTGTGTGTGTGTGTGTGTGTGTGTGTGTGTGTGTGTGTGTGTGTGTGTGTGTGTGTGTGTGTGTGTGTGTGTGTGTGTGTGTGTGTGTGTGTGTGTGTGTGTGTGTGTGTGTGTGTGTGTGTGTGTGTGTGTGTGTGTGTGTGTGTGTGTGTGTGTGTGTGTGTGTGTGTGTGTGTGTGTGTGTGTGTGTGTGTGTGTGTGTGTGTGTGTGTGTGTGTGTGTGTGTGTGTGTGTGTGTGTGTGTGTGTGTGTGTGTGTGTGTGTGTGTGTGTGTGTGTGTGTGTGTGTGTGTGTGTGTGTGTGTGTGTGTGTGTGTGTGTGTGTGTGTGTGTGTGTGTGTGCGTGCGCGCGCGCGCGCGTGTGTGTGTGTAAAGCATTGAATTCAAAGGTGCCAGATTTGAATTTCTTCCAAAAAAGAATAACGCCCATTTCGGGTAAACTTACCTCACGCCAACTATAGGTAATCTCCACTAAAACCCTAACTGCCCCTTCTACCACTCAGGTCTTTAGCTTTACCTAAAGTGCAAGTAAAAATACAAGCTTAAGACCCCGCAATCTTTCGTCAGCACTCACAACGACACATAGAGCGATCTGTTATAAAAAAAAAAGGTCCAGAATGAAGGAAGGCGTTATCCGCACTCGGATAGGAACATTTACGGCTTGAGCAGAATCGCAAGATAGCATAGAGCCATGAAAAGAAATTGCAGGGGACACTTAAGCTCCGCCCTATGGGCGGTCTAAGGGGTAATTCCAATATATATATAGGCAGGAGGTCATTCTCTACTTAACATTCATAGATCCCTGGGAGTCCTCGTACCCCTCCTGGAGCAGTAGTGCAGCGGTTAAGCGATGCGCCACTGCCCTGCAATGACAGGTGCTCCGAGCGGTGGGCCTTGTGCGGTCCAGGTTGTTCGTCCCGAACGGCCAATCATTAATTTAACTGCGGTCTGCCACGGTGAACAGTCTGCTCGCTATCCCGTGGGCAGGTTGTGATGACGCCGCAAGGTCACGAGACCTAGGTGGCCCACCTGCCTCCTAGGTTGCTCTCTGGGCACCACCTGCCAGAGTCATGCTCGTGATTTTTCGCACACAACGCCGACAAGGATTTTCTGGTGAACGGGGCCTTTAACGCTATCGCGTTAAATGTGGAGGGGACACTTAAGCTCCGCCTTAAGGGTATGACGCGATAGCGTTAATGTATTAGTCCCCATATATGCGAAATTGGTCATTATTTACTTCAAATTCATAGATCGCTGGGAATCTTCATAGCACTCTTGGCGCAGTGGTGCAGCGGTTAAGCGATGTACCACAGCCCCGGCAGGTGGCTGTTTCAGGCATAGCCACTGGTGAGGCTTCTGAAACCGAGGTTGGGTTTCCCGAGCAACAACTCGCGGCGAATTATTCATTTGACAGCCACCTTCCATGAAAGACAGTCTGCTCAAAATGCAGTGGGCTGCGAGGCTTCGGACGGCTTCAAACGAGGGTTTAAAACGCTGACGCCAGACAATTTTTTTCCTACGTTGGGGAACTAAAGCTTTCGCGTTAAAACAATGCCATGATGCGGTGTTGTCTCGGGCCTTCCTCGTAACCCCACTGACTGGCTTTTTCACCTTTCTTTTCCCGTCCATTCGGGCGATGTTTCTTTCCAGGCTGGAGCGCCTCCCTCGCCCCCCTCTCAACGCCGGTGACTCCTGCGTTCCCCGTCCTCCCCCGCGTTTCCCCACCGGCTTGGGCCTTTTCTCCTCCGACCGGCGCCTCTGTCACTCTTGCGGAGAGTGCTTGACCAGTTGAATGCTTGTTGGCGTCGGAATAAAGGTGACTGCCAAACTGCCACCCTTCAGACCCATAATGAGCCTTGGCCCCCGACGCCCGGCGGTTCCTGGTGCCATACAGTCCCTTGTTCGAGCGCCACCGGGTTCCCACAAAGGGAAGATGTCGCCGTAGACAGCGGCCCTCCGGAGACGCGCAGCGCACTGTCGCAGTAATTATTTAGGTGATCCCGCATTTCAGAAAACAAATTCATGTCCGAAGAAGGCGAACGGTACGCTGCGATCAATATACACGAGTTTTCATAACAGTTTGTTCGAAGACACATGCTTTCGAATTCGAGCTGATCTATTTGTTCTAGTAACATCACACGTAGTCGTTCACAATAACGGCTACGCCTGCGCCACGGGTCGGCCTGTCTTCTAAGAAATCAGCGACGATAATGCCAAAAATGCATCTTTACAGCCCAAAATTAGGACGCAGGAAAGAGTGACACGGAGGATGATGATGATGAAGTGGTTTTATTAAAACAATAATAAAAAGGAAGGAAAAGATATTTGCTAGCCCCGGCATCTGCCATCGATACTGAAGCACCTGAGCTGGGGCAGCGTGAATAAAGGATAGCAGGTAGCATGGAGAAATGAAACGAAAGAGGTGAGGGGACAGGAAGAAAGGACAGGGAGCAGGACAAATGCTTCCCAGATTTTGTCTAACTTTGCGCTGAAAAGATGCATACGGTTTAACAACACTAATTATCCCGTCCTCACTACGTCCGTAGTAATAGATAGTGCCAGGCTCGAGCAGCATTTATATACCTATATCCTATAAATACTGTACAAACCTAGCACTACGTATCGTCCCTGATTTCTTGATGAAGTCGCGTTCGGAAATTACTGCCACGCACGACTAGTGATACAACAATATGCCTTCAGGTGCTGTTAACGTATTGATAATATTTCTCGCATTAATGCTTAGAAAGCGTAGCGACGCTTGGACCAAATTTTCACTCGCATGTTTTGTCGTTATCCCAAATAAATCTGTCGGTGTCAGTCGTAATTTGTTATTTATAAAAAAAAAAGTTGAAGGCCGATTAAAACCTCATAAATGCGAATGATGGGCGCTAGTTGTTTGCGTTTTGTGCTTTTGAACTTGCTTTTGCGTTGCGTTGTGGCTTGGTTTGGTTCTACGGGGCTTACCCTCCCAAAGCACTCAGTCTATGAGGGACGCCGTAGTGGAGGGCTCCGGATGTATTTCGACCGCCTGAAGTCCTTTAACTTGCACTGGCATCGCGCATCACACAGGCATCCAGCAATTCACATCCATTGAAATGCGACCGCCGCGGCTGGGATCGAGCCCGTGTCTTTCGGATCAGCAGCGGAGCACTAAAACCGCTAAGACACCGCGGCGGCCCGTTGTCTCTTGTTTTGCGAATGCGTTTGAAGGTCCCGCCACCACGCACGGTTTGTTGGTGTTTCCACACCGCTGCCTCTAGCTTACGCGCCTCATTACGCCGTTCTTCCGCTTCTTCCGTGGCACTGCTGTTAGCGCGACTCACCAACCACGCCGACACTTTGGGATTGTCTACTGATCAGCGCGTTGGCTTTATGCGTGTTCGGTGGCGCCCTCTATATGGGCTACTCCGTAGCTCCTTCTAGGGTACCCTCTATGTCCTCTATCTACGCAGCTGCATTGCTGTCTGCTCCGGCACCCGCTATCCGTGCCGCTGCGCCGCTCCCCGCTCCGGAGCCGCTCCGCCACATACGCACTACTTCCTCCCTTACCTTCCTGAGCCTCCTTTCCTGATTTTTTTTTTCTCCTCTGTTCGAGCCCCTGCTGCCTTGTTCCTGCAACGCACGTGCTCTTCCCCAACTCCTGTGCCTCCTCTGGCCGATGTTCGCGGACGCGTGAGGAGTACGACGGTCGACGCTTAAGCGCCAACTCCAAGGGTCCTTCCTGGGCGTACGCGCTCAGCGTCGGCGCTCTTGGCATACGCCAAAACCGGTCTGCGCATGCGCACTGCAGGAGACGCCAGCGGGCCTCGGCGAGGCGCCGATATCTGACCGTGCTAGATATCGGCGTCAACGCACGGGCGCTCGCGTACGCGTCGGAAGCGGGGTCCGGTTTATAACAATGGGAGGATCGCGGGCTCTCGGTGACTTTTCTTCATGGCTTGAAGCTCTTCCAGGTTCCCCGAACTTTTATTAGCGGTTTCATAAGTTGTCCTTTCATCACCCCCAACACCTACTCTTCACGGCTTGGAACTCTCCGTCGGATCGAGAGGGGAAGCGAGCCAGCACCAGGAATATGGAGATGCATGCCCCTTTTCGACGCCCGTTCCGGCATACGGCAAGAGCGCCGACGCTGGATGCGTACGCCCAGGAAGGGCCCTTGGAGCTGGCGCTTAATGCGAGAAACTTCATATAACAGCTAGCGCTGTAAAACACGCCTACGGTTAGTCTTATATACCTGAGAACTTTCCTACAGCAGCCTTCGCCGGTACGTGCCCTCAAGTTTCTTTGAATACTTAAGTATTTCCTGCTTTTTGTTGTAATCATGAGAACACAAAATAACAGGGTGGTATGGTATTGTGTGGGCCAGGTTAATTGAAGAGATATGGGAGAAGCCTTTGCTTTTCAGTGTGCGTAGTCAGGCTGATGATGATGATGATGGTGGTGGTGGTATGGTATGGTTTAACGTTCCGATGCGACCCAGGCTGAGGGACCTCTAAGTGGAGGGCTCCGAATTAATTGAGACCCCTTGGGGTTATTTAACGTGCGCTGTCATCGCACAGTGCGCGGGCTTTCCTGAAATTTCGCTGTCATCGGTTGCGGCCGCCGCAGCTGGGATCAATCCCGCGAACTTGGAAATAGCCGAACGCCAAGGCCATTGAGCCACCATGGCTGGTCAAAATATCAGTGTGGTTTACAGCCTTCCGACCGAGTCTGAATTCGGCCGGTTGAGTTGCATTCAATGTGCAGCATATTTGTTCAAACGCTTCCTTAATTATTTCATCTGCAAACTGAGCATCCGTTTCGTCACAAGGCTCTAAAAGACCATAAACCACTAAACTGGAGCGTCTGCTACGGTTTTGAACAAGTTTCTGACTTCTCTCCGCAGCCGAAGATTGGAGAAAGCGTTGGAACCGCTTAGACCCTAAATTGACTGCGCAAGGTTCTCTACCTCAGAGACTGTGTAATCTAGTGCAGTCATTGCAACATCAGAAACAGGCCCTTCCGTTTTCAACTCGGTAATATGCATAAGTATACCTGAGTTAGGTATTCTTAGCTGCTTATGCTTCATAATGCCCAACACAACACAAGTGTACCTGCTTAGCCTTATTCGCGAACATCGTATCGTTGTTCACGCCAGGTTTCCACTAAATGCGTACACAGAGCAAACGCTTGCAATATACATGATGCACAGACAATTATGTGCGCAAGGCACAGGATAAGACACCTGTTGCTTCTATTCTTGCATGGAGTAAGAAAAAACTCTTAGGCGATCATCAGTGGATCATTTGAATGCGCTGGCATTTTCTGTTGCTGCTGATTCTGTTGTAGCTACTAGCTGCCCATATGTGCAGAATTGGTCAATTTCTACTTTACATTTATATATTGCTGGGAGTCGTCATATCATTCCTGGCGCAGTGGTGCAGCGGTTTGGCGATGCGCCACTGCCCCGGAAGGTGGCTGTTTCAAACACAGCCACCGGTGGGGCTTGTGACACCCAGATTGCTCTGCAGGAGCAACCTCTCGCGACTAATCGTTAACTCCACCTGCCACGGTGGGCAGGTTGTGATGGCGTCACAAGGTTCGGTATTCTTATCTGCTTATGCTTCATAATGCCCAACATAACACAAGTGTACCTGCTTGGCCTTATTTGCGAGCATCGTATCGTTGTTCACGCCAGGTTTCCACTAAATGCGTACAAAGGCTGGTCTTCATATATTTTAAGATCGCACTATAACAATCAATATATCCGCATATCTCCCGTCGGCAGGCTTGCATTTTTTTTATAAGAATGTTGTACATGACCCTCAGTGGTGTTGACAAGACCTGTCTCTTTTGTCGTTCGCGCGCACCTTCTTGGAGGTTTTGCCGATGTCTTCACTGCAGGCTGCTCGCTGAACACAACGTTCGCACTGCGTCACGCGTGACAGCCGTCGCCATTAACGCTTGCACAGCCCCTTGTAATGCCAGTGTATTTATTAATTATTGGTCTCGAGTGGTTGCTTCCGAAGAACAACCTGGGTATAAGCATTTTAGTACGACGACGTGGCCACGTGCGACGGTGGACGCCATTTACGCCTTCACACACCCTTCTTATGCTAACGCATTGATAACTAACCAGAAAGACGAAAGCGATACGTCTGGTTAACGTCGTTCATTGCATGGCTCCATGTCCACTGAAAGTGAAGGGTTGGTGCCACGCTTTATCGCTGACGTCGACTACAGGAAAGTAATCCAGCCTGCAATATGAATCACGCTTGCGTGGTGATGGCGCACATTCCAGGAACGTTGGCGACAGCGAGCAGCCTGCAGCGAAGACATCGGCAAAACCGCCAAGGAGGTGCGCATGAACGACGAAAGAGGCAGGTCTTGTCAACACCACTGAGGGTCGTGTACAACATTCTTATTTAAAAAAAATGCAAGCCTGCCTACGGGAGATCTGCGGATATATTGATTGTTATAGTGAGATCTTACAATATATGAAGAAACTGCGTTCATAAGATGGTTCCCGTTCAAAAATGCTTTTGTCCCGAATTGTTGGGTCTGAATCCGCGTTATGCTTGGGCTATAATTAAGTGCCCCGCAGGTATGCACACGCCAGTCTTATATCCTACAACGAATACCACGCGCAGATTAACCCAGGCGTAGTACGGGTTGTACAGGGTGAACGGAACACAAGCACACACACGCGAGAAGTCTGGATGGAAAAGTACTATACGCATATTTTTATAAAAACCGCGGACGTGACGGATTACCGCGCCTTGCCCTGATGTGTGTCTGTCAGATACTGTATGGAGGCTAAGGGCGTCTGTACCCTTTGAAACAAGGTGGTGGCGGCTGTCATCAAGCTCAGTTCTCTTATATTCAGCCATTTATTCCTACTTTGTAACGTACTATCTTCCAAATTACCTTTTTTTGTATAGAAATTACAATGACTCTTGCGCTATTCTGACTTTGAATGCTCAACTTCTATCTTTAGGTCTCTGTCCCGCTTTCAAGCCACCATTAGAATGCCGCTAGGGCACTTCGATACAGCATTCCTTTGGTAGGGTGGCGACATCTCCGCCATTTTGAAGCAGGGGCTCATTTAGGCGCATTAAATAGTTTTGCGTCCAATACTGCCTCCAGACATCAGAGTGTTGATTCGAATTGAATTTTAGAGCCTTTCTCTCTATTGCAGGGGTCGGCGCGATGCATGTGATTCAAAATGGCACCTCCCGATTGGACAATAGAACGCCGTATAGAGGCGCCCTAAATGTCGTAGTGATGCTGCGCCATCTTCCGAGCAGTTCTGAAACTGCATGTATTGGCGAATCGGGCAGTTACACCAGACAGATCAAGCAACATTAAGATGGCGTTGCCAAGGGCCACACAGTTTCCAACGCTCTGTCCGAGCCTATAGGAAACAGCTAATCTGAGCATTGATTGGAATAAGGCCTTGGTCATCGCGACGGAAAAGTGCCTGCCAGCACGCCTGCTTCAGGAATCAGTGCACAATCAGACCACGACGCATGTTCTGAGTCGGACGTGAGGCAAACTTTCCGACGTTACATTCCTGACTTTACGTTACGGATGAGTCCGTAAATGTTTCTACAAAAAATTTGCCTCATATTCAGTGCTACGCCTAGATTACCGTGCTGCAGGAATGCATGCGTGCTGTTCAACGTTTCTATCTAATGCATACACGACGAGACAAGGAAGGTTGCCACTGAAGAAACCTTCACGCGCTCTTTTCGTTACGGCACTTGTAAGCACCCACGTGGCAGCAGTGATGACGTAGCATGTGCGACATGTCTGCTTAGAATCATCGCCTGTTATCGGCGTTTTGACGCAAGCATTTGTTTTTCATTTCATTTACTTTCCAATTGTGTCACGCGTTCCGGGCGAGGTCGGTCTGGCCGCTGCAAGGTACGAGGACGTTAGCGTTGGCACAAGCATATCTATAGACACTTTATGCGCGCGCCGAGCCAACCAGGCACACAAAACTATCAAGAGAACAAACGCGGACACTGCAAGCATGTCCGAACAAGAGAACGCTGGAGGGAGGCTACGAACACGTGCTCGAACCCATTACAAAGATAACCTGCGTGTTCCAGAATGATAAAAAGCTGCAGTGTTTTCAAGGAGTCTTTGCTTGGTTATCTCTAGAGTATATTGTGCATTCATAAGCGGATAAAATTTATCACTAGAGTTTTTCTTTTAGGTTTCAGATAAGTTTTTTTTTAGGCAATACAGATATTTGCTTTCCACCTTGTGCTTCAAGTTTTTAGCAACCCCATTGTTGGTCATGTTGCACTAAATGCAAGCTACTTATTATACATGAGCGAATTCTCTTTGTGTGAGCTTGTATACGACCTGCATGGCAGGTGAACGAAGCAGCAGCTCCGTATGCTCGCGTCGGCGCACACGGCCTCAGGGCGCCGCGTTACCCCTAAGGCGTGGGTTCGAATCCCCCCGAAACCTTTTGGGTGCGAGCTCCAACAATGGAGCGAACGGCGTTATCGTCGATCTAGCGCCGAAGGTGGGATCTGCAGCCTCTTTCGCGCGCGCACATGCTCGCTCGCCCCCTGTGGCGTGTTCGGCTGTTCTGCTCAGGATGTGGCTAATAGTGGTGTATGTTAAAAAAAAGACATGCACTCCCGGCATTGTTATCTATCCTAAGACATTGCGTGACGGCACCAGGACCATATAAATGTGCCAGAAAATTTCCACAGCATTTTTGTAAGGAAAATATTCTTTTTAACGAGACAAAACCTGGCTGTATGCATGCCGTATGCAACCAGTACAAGCTGAGTATGCTGCCACAGATATTGACGCTTACTGGGTATTGAACTTTCAGAAAGTATGTATGTATGTCCGATGATTAACTTCAGCTACCATAAAGAGCGCCATTTTTTGTTGTCCACGTATATTCAACCTGTGGCGTGTCCGGAAGCTGCCTAAAAAAACTTGATTTAAATATCTTTGCGAAAGATCTCGGATTACGCAGTAGAATGTCCAGTGCCCTTTATTCTCTTACATTCGGGGACATTTATCAAGATGTAAGCATCGCAACTGTTAATTTTTATGTCCTTACATTGTAAGCTAAGCCAGCTGGTATCCCGCGCATTGCTGTGAGGTTCAGTGGAGATCCGTTAGGTTGCTGAAAACTTATTTTTGGTCTGCTACTTTGTTTCCTGAATGACGTGAGGAAAGTTCATGCTTTTCGGAGGTTTATCGAAAGCGATCATGAGGCTGCAGAAATGCAAGAGAATAATGCAAAGCTGGTAGTCATCGCTTCTCAGAGAAGTCTGTTCGCTCGTAAAGGCTGATTTTATTGAGACAGAGCGCAGTTCTGAACTAATTTTGCTTTGCTGGCAGTTAGTTCGTGCTTGCAATTACTGTCAACAACTGACTTAATTTGTGCTCCAAACTTCAAAATGCTGTTCCAAGAGGAGATCATTGACGTCGCGTGCGTGCGTGCAACGTGCTCTGCTCCTGCAGCCAGGGTTCGGTTCCGTCTATATCCGTTCCTTTCGCGAATAACATGATGCGTTCTCCTGGGGACCACCATGAATTCTTGCTAACGCCGCTGTTGTGCAAAATTGAAGCAGCTGCGCTTGAAATTTCGGGAAATATATGTGCGCTGCAGAATCTTTTACTCTTTGAAACTAGCCATCCAAGTGTTACACGCCGCATATCATTCTACACACTCATTTAGACCTGCCGGAAGACGAACTACAGAGGCTGGTTGCCTTGCTTTTTAGCCAAATATAAGGGTAGAACGTGTTGACGTCCGTGCTCGAAGCATACATTCGACTATACACAGTCGGGCTAAAGGAGAGACCGCACAAGCGTTAATCCGTTGCTTCAGCTTTCTCCCATGGCAAAAGGGGCTGACTACGCGGTCTTTGCGTAAATCGCAAGAGGTAAAATAATAAGACTCGACGGTTACTACTGACGCGGGCCGAACTGGGAGCAAGCGTACGCGTGAACGGCGGTCGCAGCGGCGGAGCGGTGGTGCAGTGGCGACCCCACCGAGGTGCGGCGGGAGGCGGAACCAGACCCCATTGCGAAGGCCGTAAGAAGAGAAGCTCGCGCTCCCCTCGAGACCGGCCGTGACAGGACTTAATTCGTACACTAAACTTTCTCACAAATAAACACTCGTATGAAAAATCGCTATTATTGGCAGTGTTTTCACATAATATACAAAAAAAGCTTCTCTATACAACGAAGTCAGATACTGTGAACGAATGGAATTTGTCAAAACTTCTACCCCACGCATGTGAACCAGTACCCGTCCGCAGAGGCGTTTAAAAAAAAACAAAAGTACTTTTTATTTTCGTGATAGTTAATGATAATTTCAGGGCAATGCAAACGATGAAAAAAGTAGACTGACGTGAAAAGGTGTTTTTAATTGGGTGAACTGTGCCTGCAATTAAAAGTAGTACCACAAGTCGCGCGATGGCGAATAGTGACTGTTTTCTCCAATAGCTTCCGCTTTCTATTATACAGCCGAGAGAATTAACGTACATAGAATTTTTCGAAGATAAACAACAGAGAACAGTAGGAGGGCGTATGTAGCGCTCAGAAAATTTCGCGGGGTGTTCTGACAACGAACCCCCCCTCCCCTGGATACGCCCACGATCTAAGAACTACTTTGTTCAGAGAATTGGTTATCTCTGTTGCCTAAGGAACACTGGTGTCAGACAACCTGTACGAGTTTCTGAGCAGAAGTCATTAATCTAACCTGATTTCGCGTGATTTGGCATATTCGCCGGGGCACATATTCACATTATTCACGACTTTTTCTAAACGCTATGGCATCATTTAAACCCGGTTATTAATGCTAACTGTGCGAAAAACTCACTCTCTGGGATGGTGCCATTTCCTATTCAGAATTAAAAGAATTAAAGCACAAGAAAAGCATATTGGTTGTAGTATGTTTGCGGGAGAGCTAAGTGTTACTAGGTAGAGTAAAAGAACATCCGTTTCGTTTTTCTTTTATATTACCTACTTGTAGTTCATATAAGCGGTATTGCACGCGATGAAGAAAAAATTAAGAAAGACCTGCAATCATTGTTCTGGAAAGTTTATTGCCTGCGCCGGATGACACACGTCTCGGGAATGATGCTTTCTTTGCTTGCTAAGCATGTACTGGTCGCGAGTTGGTTCGACATTGTTACGCTGTTACTAATTATTGTTACTAACATTTTCTTTGCTTAAAAGTTGTTCCTGTGCTATTTTTTTTTTTCATTTTTTCGCACTGACGCAGCCAGCGATTTGAAATGCGGTTAGCAGCCGTCACAAGCACCGACAGAGGGGGAATAATTTTAAGCGGTCAATCGTACCAATATTTTTGCTGCAGTGAGATCTCCACCGAATTGACGACCCACACACGCACGCACACACACATGCACACGCACGCACGAACGCACAAAATTGTCTTATGGCCGTTTCACATGATGCGATTGCTGCCGCAGCGCAATGTGATTTCTGCCGGTGTGCGACAGAAATGTGCGTCGTTATCGTCGCAGGGTCACTGCGACAGTCTTTCAACAAGTTTCAACGCACTGTCGCAGAGTCGGTGCGGTCTCAGCGATGGCCACAGTAGTCAGCCAATATGAGTTCAGCGACATGACAGGAAAATCTTGAAAACGTTTTATTGAACATAATACATCCAGGCTCAACATTATTACTCATGATTACGAAATCAACGCCTGCCACGACGTTTGACATTTATTGCAGCCGAAGAATTTTCGTCCACTGAAAGCCCGCACCGACGCTAGGGTGCCGACGGCACCGACTGAAATCGTTGGCATGTGAAACGGCGGCTGCGATTGCCGTCGCAACGACAGTGCGACCGGGCCGTAATTTTTCGTTCCCGTCGCACCATGTGAAGCAGGCATTACTCGCTGCACTGCATACGAGTTAAGCATAACCAAGAAATGGTCATTTCAACGTGACTGCCGTTAGAAATATGTCCGCCCAATTTCTTGCTAATTGATCGTCGCTGAAGCTTCTTATCTAACTTTTCTTTCCCATTTCTATTTGCCTTTACTTCCCTTCCAGCGACTTGGTATCAGAAGTCCGCCGTCGAAACGCTCCCTCCTCACCAACAGCTCTGCGGCCGGTGCAGAGAGAGAGGAGGCAGCGGACACTCGCCCGTCGAGTTGGCGGCGTGAGCGGCCCGGCCGAGTGAATGCTTCGGCCGGATTAAGTGCCATCTGACGGCGCGAGAGTGCACGAGGGGCATGCTTGTTGCCAGACCATGCACGCGTGCGGCTCCGCGTTTTGCGTGGCAACCGTGAGTAAGGATCGAGTGCGCCTGGTCGACGAGTCGTGCATGCCGCGTCGCGTGCGGTGCGACGCACGCCGCTATATAGAAAAGCACCGCCAGGGCTAGCGGGCCAGCCTTATTCAGCTTTTACAGAGGTCCATGTTCAAAGTGGCGCATCGAGAAAGTTATGCTAAACGAATCCGTATGCGCTTGTCGTACGCCGAGAAAACGACGAGGGAAGGACGCAGGCAGGGGGAAGGATCGGTGCTGGCTAGTGCTCTGCTATCTTATGACCACTTCTAGGGCAGAGAAAATCCCAATAAAAAGCTTGAACTCCGGCTTTTTCCCATAACTTGCACAACGGTGAACCAGGATGTGGGAAAAGGCCGGGGGTCGGTAGCGGTGAATGGACGCTTGCGCCAGCCTTAGGGCTCATTCACACTTGAGAGTCGCAGAGGTCGCGCGACTGTTTTGGTCGAAAAGCGACAGTCGCAAACGGTCGCGTTGGTCGAAAAGCGTCTGTCGCGGGCCAGTCGCTCGCTGCTCGATTCTGCAGGCCCGCGACTGCGAGTCGCGAACCGCTGAACCAATCAGCGAGCGAGCCGAGCTTTCGGCAACGACGCCGCTCGCGGGTGCGCCGAGCGACGAACTGCGCTATCTGCTCCTTGGCTGCCGTAGTCGTCGCTAAGCCTAGCCGGTTTCACATCGATGCCGCAGTTGAAGGCGTTCCGGAACTGACCAGCGCTGTAGCCAAGATGCTACTTTCGTCACGGCTTTATTGTGAACCCCGTCTCATGATAATATAAAAATATGCTCGATTTCCGCGACGCCTTCAGCAGCGGAGAAAGCAGACGCCAGGCGATCGAGCCACATTGGGCATCAGCAGCAAAGCGGCTATGAGAAGAAATTTGCTTGTATCCAGCAGCTCGGTATTGGCCAACGACCATCAAACCTGATTCATTTTTGAATTTCGTGTCCTTCCCAGAGCATGGTATGAACGCGAACAAACAACATACTAGCGCATTTTTCTGACTCTAGCGGCCGGCATCCAGGCTGCCTGGTAGGCCGCTTGAACGGCCGCGGTGCACATTGCCGCTATATCCTCCTCTTCGCTCAGGTCGTCGCAGAACATTGCTAATATCGAGTGACCAGAGCACTTTCGAGGGCCAAGCGCGAGCGCAGGAGACGCGGCCAAAGCAGACGAAACTCACGAAATCGCGCGAATGGCGTCATTCCCAAGAGTTCTCATTTCAAACGAAAGTCGAACGAGAAGGCGACCCGCAGCTCGCCCTTGGAAGTGTGAACATCGCTGTTGTCGAACTGCGGTGTAGTCGCAGGCGACCGCTGGTCGCGCGACCTCTGCGACTCTCAAGTGTGAATGAGCCCTTAGCATTGAGGACGTGGTGGAAAGTGTCCTGTAGGACACGGGCGTATGAGGAAACAGCTTTCATAATTGTCATGCCGTTGGCTGTGCTCCTTGAAGAGGAGAGCGAAGCCTCGAAGGCTGAAAGCGTCCTGCTGTGCTTCCTGAGTTTTGCTTGAATAAATCCTCGAGAGGTTGCTTGAAGTGTGCTATGTCATGGACAAAAACATTTTGGTTTTCCCAGCGTACGCAGCCCCGGCAGGACGTCGGCAGTTCGATGTGGCGCCTTTGCTCTTGTAAAAGTTTGTCACCGAAGAAATGGCTGTTTCAAACAAACTTCAAAGTAGTTACGATTAGGGCTGACAGCCTAAACCCAATAAAAACTGAGAGAGGGGGGGGGGGGAGTTTCAGGCCTCCCCCCTTTCACCCACACACACTGTCCGTGCGCACCTTCTCGATTTGTTCCTTGCACCCATTCAATGCCTGTATTGCGAACAATACGGAGGAAAACGTCTAGCACAAAAGTAGTGTGCATCAGCCAGTCACAAGCTAAAAAGGCTGGGGCGGAGGGCTGCATCTACACCAAGCCCTCGTCTTTAAGCTGTGGTAAAAACCAAGAGCGCTAAGTAACCTTTGTTCCAAAGTTTACGCTTTTCCACAAGCAGAAAATCATTAACTGACAGAATTTGGCTGTCGTTTAGTGCTTTTTGGGAAAAATGGCTAATGAGGTCAGTTGAGGTTAATGGTTGAGGATTATGCGGTGGAACGTGGCTACAACGTAATCCTCGTGGCAGTATCAAACCAAGTGTCGCACACCGTGATATCAAAACGTTTTTCAACCGAATGTGATCTGACTGAACTGCCAATTTTGGGTTGCTGAATGAGGTTTTTCGACGGCATTCGGTTGGACTGTTATTCGAGTCGACAGTGCATCCCGAAGGCAATACAGACTTTTAAATCTATTTAAAAAGCAGGCATGTGTACCCTCCTAAGTAGCATCTTACTTTTGGAAAACATCATTCACCGATGGGAGACGAATGTTTAGGAATAAATCTGTGGTGTAGGATAGCAGATTTTATATATCCTTTAATATATACGCGTACTGGAGAAGTCGCTTTGCCTGCAAGCTTATCGAAAGCGCATGCATTTTGGCGCGATTTAGGCAAAATTTGTTGGGCCACAGCGCCGAGGGTAACAGCGTTTTCTAAATTCTAAAAATGATATGGATATTACTTACGGCGGCCTATACGCCTCTCAATAATTAAGGAGCCTAACAGCAATAGGTAAAAAGTTAACTATTCGATGTTAGTTAACCAGCCTGCTAGTTAGTACGTCTTAGCTACATTCTGATGTGCTACACCGCTGACAAAGCTGTGCTAAAAAAGCGCTCTTCTAACTCTTACTCTAACTCTATATTAGCAAAATGTGTACTAGTAAAACTGGAACTCCTGCCTTAACCTGTGCCGGTAGTATGAATAAATAAAAAAACCTATTTTTAAAAATTGTGTAAAGTCTTCGGAGAAACACCCTGTATAGATATAGAGCCGGCAAGGGAAGGGAAGAGAGGGGCTTAGAGCACAGAGTTTATTTTAAAAATAAATGCAAAATTTACATGCAGAAAAAGAATATAGAAAGAGGTACCACACTTGAGCATTGTAGTGAGACCTCTTACAATAAAACGCCAAAAATCACAACATGAGGCAGCTTGTGCGATGATATAAAAATGTTAATTAGCATTATATAGAACGAACACAAGATAATTGCAACAAGAATAAATATACTAAATTGCAAGGACAGAGCAAAAATGTGCGTGAAGGAAGCCAACAGTGGTGTGTGTGTGTGTGTGTGTGTGTGTGTGTGTGTGTGTGTGTGTGTGTGTGTGTGTGTGTGTGTGTGTGTGTGTGTGTGCGTGCGTGTGCATGTGCGTGCGTGTGTGGGCATGTGCGTGTGCATGTGTGGGTGTGTGTGCGCGCGCGTTGAGCAGACAAGGGTACATAAATGAGGGGATAATTACGACATACAAATAATCGAAGCCTACAGTCAGCAATATACCAAGGAAAGAATCAGGGAATATTTCTATCTTTTATTGATTTTTTTACTTGTGGCGTTATAGCAATGCGAAATATTAGTGCAATTAATTTATGGCTAAAAGATAATTTATTAGAAAGCAGACGAAAAAACAACCACCCGCCGTCGGTGTGGTCCGAACCCAAAACCTCCGAATTTTGCGTACGGTGCTTTAGCAACTTAGCTACGGCAGGAGCTGTTTGATCTTCTTTCGGAGGTATTTATGCTGCGTGTATGCCTAAGCTTGAGAGTGGTCGTTAGCGCCACCTTTGTTCGTGGCGGTGAACGTAGTGTTACAGCGAGTGTCTCGTAGAACGTGATCGAACACTGAGGGCGGAAACTGTGCGAGGGCACTTAAGTCTGCTTACGAGCAGGAATGCGAAAGCATGGAACTTTCTAGAACGCGGGTTTTTTTCCACGACGGCAGCACGCGTTGTATTTTTAAACATTTTCTGCTGTGTTTCTATTTTTATTTTAAATTTTTATTTTTTATTTCATTTCATTTTTCTTTTACTTTTTATATTTATCAAGTTTTAATTTTATCTTTTTGCTTAATTTTGTCATTCATTTGTAATGTTTTTGTTATGTTTTATTTTGATGACGTCATCTGTTTGATTGACAGCTATAGTGTGACACTTTTCTGTGAACATCCCCGCTGGCGAGTCATGAGCGTATAAAGGCTTTCGCCTTAAAAGAAGCCGACAGGTCAGGTTACACGCAACATAAATACCCCCGAAAGTAGAAGATTAAATGCCGCCCCCGTGGCTTAGTTGACAGAGCACCGTACGCGAAATTAGGAGGTCATGGCATGTGGATGTTTTTTTCTGCTGGCTAATTAATTGTCTTTTATACTAATCAATTATCTTTCACCAATAAAATAATTAAACTATTCTTCCCGCTGGTTTACA
The DNA here is from genome assembly GCA_030143305.2 of Amblyomma americanum. Lineage (NCBI taxonomy): Eukaryota > Metazoa > Arthropoda > Arachnida > Ixodida > Ixodidae > Amblyomma > Amblyomma americanum. The sequence continues at coordinate 91,117 of JARKHS020030949.1, forward strand.
TGACATATTAAAAAAAAGTTGACAGCAGCAACGCTACTGGAATATGGCGAGCGTATTTAAGCTTTATGTTATAATGGCATTGCGTGCCTATAATATCATTCGGCACAAATATATAAACGTGTCAGAGACAAATCAAAAAATAAAAATTGTCGCCTTTGTGCCCAGTAGGCGCTTTAGATGAGTATCAAACCCACGTGTCGCGTGGTGACGTACCTCGTGCAGGGAAAAGGCTTTACCTCATCCTGTGCGGTGCGAACACGGAGCAGAGCAAACATGTCGCTTAAAAACGAGCATGTGCCCTGAACAGTGCTTTAGCATTTAGAGGGGCCTAGGAAAACGTTTTTTAAGGAAGGTATGCGTTCGACGTTGAAGGACGCTGCTTCATGAATCTCCTTCAGCGAGAGTGTTTCGGGTGCTAGGAGTTATCGCGCATAGAGATTCGTCTTCTTTGAACGTTTGCTTCTCTAGCGAATCTAGGTACCTCTCCGCCGTTCAGACGCAGTGAACGTCATCTATGACGTAGTCGTCCCTTTTCCACTTTTGCAGCGACAGCTGTTAGTGCCTCCTCAGCGCCCAAGATCGTGCTCTCGTCGTCGTTGTCGTCGCCGTCCGCAGAGAGGAGGGAAAGCGTGCGGTTGGGAGAGGGAGTGTCAAGGAAGGGAAGCTGCTGCCCGCTAGTCGGCGCCGGGCGCCTGTTATCGCGAGCCTTTTCGTCTTTCTCGCCGCCATTGCTCTGTGCAACTGGCCTCGCTACAGGCGCCTAGCGACCGCCGGCACCTCAGACCCTGTTGCCGAACAAACGTTACGGCGTGATCAAGACCGGCAAAGAAAGCGGCGAGCCCGTCAAGACTCCACGCCTTAGTTCAGCGCAGAATGCGAAGCCAATCGGCGTTCGTGTCAAGACCCTTCACTGCGTGCAGCCGAAGTCATAGCAAAATGCGGCGTTACACCCTACGCGCCGAAACTAAGGCAAGGGGTTCAGCGTAAAGACCTCACAATGCGTGTGCCACACAGGCTTAATGAGGAAGCGTCGGAATCAAGCGGAAGCTGAAATAGCCTCGAGGGCACCAGCAAGTCCGGGAGTTGCTCTGCATGCGATTGTCTGCGATTCCGCAACGAGCTCATGTCAATATAACATCGTCTAGCCATTCTACACAGCGAGAGGCATTTCCGACTGCCGGCCTCCCTTCATTCCTGTTACGCACCAGCTGTGGTTAAATATCGCGTTACAATGCCGACATGGCGTTACATTTGGCATTGTTACTATTTTACTCACCTCGCAAGTCAACTGCTTCCAGTCTTACCGCACGTGACTGGCCGCGGGCTGCCCACGCAGCGCAGCACATCGCTTTATTGTTATTTGGCTTCTGTTTCTGAGTTGTTGCTGCGTCACGTTCACGTGACGTCAAGGTACCTGACGAACCGCCGCTTTGAAACCTATGCACGCAGACGCATTTCACGGAGAGGGCGCTAGTTTAAAAAAGTGAAAGGAAAGAGCAAGCCAACTTCCGAGCGCGGCTCTGCGTACTCTGCTGCGTTTGGAGGGGTAATATTTAGCTGAAAGGTTCATGACAACATATAACGACTGGAATGTTTTATTCACGGTGTATAAAAAGAAAGAGGGTTCTCGCACAGCTTCCGTCCTCAACGTTCGATCACGTTGCTAAGTGGCACTCGCGGTAACACAAGACGTACTGCCTCCGCCGCAATGGGCGAGGGTGACACTGGTGATCACTCCCAAGGCTCTGTCACACTACACACAAATACCCCCGAAAGCAGATTGGGCAGCCGTCGCCGGAGCTCATTTGGTAAATAACCGGATGCGAAATTAGAAGGTGGTGGGTTGGGATCCCACCGGCGGTATCTGGTTGTTTTTCTTCTGCTTTTATTAATCTCCCATTGATGAAAAACTACAAATTACAAAAAGACATCCCTTTCCTTTTGCTTCTTAGTTTCGGTCACTGCTTGCTTCGGTGACACACACACACACACACACACACACACACACACACACACACACACACACCACACACACACACACACACACACACACACACACACACACACACACACACACACACACACACACACACACACACACACACACACACACACGCACGCACGCACGCACGCACGCGCACCACACACACACACACACACACACACACACACACACACACACACACACACACACACACACACACACACACACCTCATTAACCTCATGTGCATTAACCTCATCCTCCTTTGTCTGTAATCATCATTCATCATCATCTCCGATCGTCGTCTTCGTCGCGAACTCCATTCCTGCGGGTGGCAATAAAGCTTGCTCCGGGAGTTCTCAATCTCACACGTGGTGGAAGTGGCTCCTAGTCCCCCTCTACCTTCCCTAGCCCTCTGGGGCTCCCTTTTCGGCCGCCTTCTGGTCGGTCCACCTGCCCTGATGAAGCACGTTGACCAAAGTCGCTCATAACAGACCACTGTCCTTCCACCGGCAGTAACCAACATGCTTCCTCTCGGCCCCGATCCTTCCATCGGCAGCCTTGAATCAAGTGGAACCCCCGCCCCACCACCGCCGGCCCAGCATGCTTGGACGGTCAGCACTAGCCAGCGCGACTCTCCTGTTTTCATGTTTTTTTGTGGCTACGATGTTGAAGATTGGCTGCAGCAGTACGACCGCGTAAGCGCTATCAACCGCTGGGACGCTTCAATGAAGCTAATCAATGTCTCATTATTTGTTTGATGTGGCCAAGACGTGGTTTCTCAACCATGAAGACGCTATTCCTTATTCGCCCCCCTTCGCGTCGCAGATTCGTCAGATCTTTGGGACCATTGGAGCTGGCCCTGCGGTGTACGAAAAAATTCTGGGCACTCGTGTTCAGCTTCCAGGAGAGTTTTACACATCGTACAGTGAGGGCGTGCTTGCTCTTTGCCACCGTGTGAACAAGGCCATGCCTGAAGCCGACAGAGTTCGCCATGTCCTGCAAGGCATCTGCTCGTTCACCTTCACTGCTCTCGCAGCCCAGAACCCTTCCACGATACTGGACATTCGCAGCACGTGCCAGTGCCTTGACGACCTGCAGTCGCTCCATATTCGAGAAACCTGGAATACCCGCCCCTCTGCTTATCCCGACTTGTGCACGCTAATTTACTCCATTATCAGCGAAGAACTTCATGGCGACGTTACTGGTTACTGGCAAATCCCTATGCATGAAGATAACAAAGAAAAGGCAGCCTTTACCACCCCGGATGGATTGTACGAATGCAATTCATTCTTTTGCGTCCTGCTTTTTGGGTTGTGCAACGCTCCCGCAACGTTCGGACGAAATATCGATACAGTTATCCTGGGCCTCCAGTGGAAAACCTGCCTTCGCTCCTTGGACGATATCGTCATCTTTTCGTCAACATTTTCTGACAACCTTAAATTTCTGCAACCGGCCTTGCAGGCGCTGGCCTTCAGCTCATTACTAAAACATGCCGCTTTGCCTCCAAATCTATTCCAGTGCTTGGCCACGTCGTCAGCAAAGATGGGATACGGCCTGACCCCAATAAAATTGCGGCTGCTCCGCATTTCCGACGTCCATCCCGTGCCAAAGAGCTTAGTAGTTTCCTTGCACTGGCATCCTACTTTCGCCGCGTCATCCGCAACTTCGCGTCCATGGATAGCGTCGCCTTTCCACAGGCTTCTCACTGCAGGAACAAATTTCGTCTCGTCTGCCGACTGCGAGGCAGCACTCGGAGCACTTCAGCAAGCTCTGACGTCCGATCCAGTACTCTGCCTTTTTGATGAGTCTGTTTCAACAATTCTGCTCATCGACACCAGAGGGCACGGCCTTGGCGCTGTGCTTTTGCAGCGACAAGTTTCATCCGCCGAAAAGGTTGTTGCCTACGCGAGTCGTACACTGACTCCAGCCGATCAGAACTATACCATCACCGAACAGGAGTACCTCACTGTGGTCTGGGCCGTTCAAAAGTTTCGCCCCTGTCTTTATGGCCGGCACTTGACGATCTTAACTGACCACCATGCTATGTGCTGGTTGTCTTCCTTAAAGAACCTGTCTGGCCGGCTCGGGCGATGGATTGTCCGCCTTCAGGAATTTGATTTTACAATTACTTACAAATCCGCAAACAACATAAGGACGCCGACGCTCTTTCTCGTTGTCCGATCACTTCGCCGCAACCCCAACCAACATCGTCTCTTTTTTCACCAGGCCGTCCTGAGGATCCACGGTCTCATGCCACGACAACCACCCCAACTGATTTTGTCTCCCCAACCATGCTCGGAGGTCTGGTCTCCGAACAGCAGACCGATGCTTACTGCCGAACGATCATCGATCGCCTCACCGGTGCTACGCAGCCTCCAAAAGCTCGACTGCGCCACCAACTGACCAATTTCACAATACAGAATGGCAGGCTACTCCCCGGCACAGCTATACCCCTCTCCATCACTCCTGGGTTCCTGCTATTCCTCGTTTCCTCTGTCGCCAGCTGTTCCAAGCGTTCCACGATGATACAACCGCTGGTCACCAGGTTTACGAGAAGACCTACGATCGCATTAAACGCCTCTACTTTTGGCCGGGCCTTTCGACCAGCATTGCAAAATGCGTCGCCTCCTGTGTTCCCTGCCAATACAGTAAACGGTCAACGACTCCTTCTGCGGGCCTCCTGCAACCTCTTCCGTGCCCATTCACCCCGTTCGAAGTTCTTGGCATCGACTTTTACGGACCTCAGCCGTTGACATCTGCGTGCAATGCTGGATAGTCACCACCGTGGATCATCTCACCCGATACGCAGAAACTGCTGCTCTTCCTTACGGCTCCGCTGCAGAGATCGCCCATTTTTTCCTGCACGTCATTCTTGTGCGCCACAGAGCTCCTCGTGTTATTCTCAACGACAGTGGCAAGGATTTTCTCTCCGCCATCTTAGAGCAAGTTTATGTCTCTGATACCACACCAGAACAAAATCCGCTTATCACCCCCAGAACAAATGCACTCACAGAACGCTTCAGTCGGACCCTTTCGGATATGCTTTCCACCTACATTCAACCTGACCGTGTCAAACTCCCTGCCCCCATTTGTTACTTTTGCCTGCAACAGTGTGCTGCAACGAACAACCCGTTACTCTCCATTTTTTCCTTGTCTATGGCCTACCTTCGACATGGAAGCATCCTTCTTTTCTGTCCCCGTTCCCTCTTGAGCACCTTCCCACGAACAATTTGCTTCCCGCATAGCCCACTGCCGTGAACTTGCGCGGTCGAACACAGAAGCTTCTTGCCAGGCCTCCCGGAAACGAAGTTATGACTTTACCCACCGTGCAGTTTATTATTCCCCTGGTGATGAAGTTTGATGGGGTTGGTGGACACCCGTGCGCACACCAGGGTTATGTGAAAAAATTGAGTCGCTATATTGGCCCCTATACAGTCTTGAACAAAGGTGTCCTCTGAACTATCGCGTCGCACCTGCCTCACCTGTTACTGATCGTTGCTGTTGCGGCATCGAGATCACCCACGCGTCGCTCCTCAAGCCCTTCGCGCGTCACCCGTCATCACTAACTCGCAACCAGGATGGTCGCTTTCGTCCGGGGGGGGGGGGGGGGGGGATTAGTGCAAGCATTGCGTGTCAACCTCATCCTCCTTTGCCTATATTCATCATCTCCCATCGTCGTCTTCGCGAACGCTAGGCGAAATTCTAGAGGCCCGTGTACTGTGCGATGTCAGTGGACGTTAAAGAACCCCAGGTGGTCGAAATTTCCGGAGCCCTCCACTACGGCATCCCTCATAGCCTGAGTCGCTTTGGGACGTTAAACCCCCATAAACCAAATCAAATCGATGCATAAGACAAAGAAGACAAGTCCTCTTGTCGAGACGCTGGCTGGCACCCTGAGGCTTCCTCCTCCCTTGTTCACTTTGTGTTGTTAAGCACTCAGGCAGTAGGTTACTAAGCCACGGTATAACTCGCCAGCCTAGTTTATGTTTCTGTAAGCACGTCGCTCATGCAACTCATTTTGTTCATCCGTTACCTTACTATCGCGCAGCTGCCGCTTTTGCCCTCTGTGTCGTTACTTTACGCCGGCGTGCTCCTAAAACCTGTACACTGCGCTTCTCAATCGCGCACCTTACATCTTCCATACCGGACAGTATACCGCCAAAGTTCTGGCCATTTTTCTCAAACCGATTACTACTTTTATGTATTTTTGCGATCCTAAGCTGTGACACGGCCTTCGAGTGGTGCCATAGTAAAGAACTATAAAATAATTTCAACCATTGGGTGCCTCTTTAAAGCGCTCGGTGTAGACCGAAACCTCAATGTGAAGATGTTCTTGCATGCAGCCTCCGTCGAAATGCGAGTGCCGCGGCCAGCGAGCTCAGCAGAAGAACGACACATGCACTAAGCCTCCGCGGCAGGCGATGTCGGATGTGTACTCCGTTTGCATTCATCCAATCGTGGCCCCAACACAAGCGCAAAATTTTCCGGAGGGCCCTCCCTGCCGCGAATAAGATGTAACAACTGAAAGAGATACGCGTAGGCAGTACAAAGAAAAAGTTAGTTTGACGCACAAAAATAGTTTATTCGGCAGGTGTTCTTGTTGCAAACTGAAAGTATTTTTGCGGAAAGACAACTAGCGTGGTTATCTAATATTGTTCCTTAATATTCGAACCAATATATCAGCTCCACGAGTATGATTGGCATAAATGAAATAAACCAAAAAGTACATTTGTGTATTTATTTATAGCATTTATGCGTTGAACGCAACTGCAACGCAAAAATGGTTCATCCTTGCTTAAAAATGCTTGTATCACATCTTTTAAATGACGGTGAGGTAGGAATGGCGTTCGTTTGCTTTAGAAGCTTATTTTTGTTTTGTTGTGAACCTCACTTTTCCACTGCAACCACTCTTTAGAGTTTTATTCAAGGGCTACACGGGCGTACTTATGAGCATGTTGAAACAAAAATAATGTCTTTGAAGGTGGCCACATCTGGCGCTGGAGAGGTTAATTGAAGGTGACTGGGTGAGACGTTCGTCCTGCAGTGAACGTGGTTAAGCTGGTGATGATGATGCTCCCAAACTTCCTTCACTCTATCTTCTTCGACTTCATTCGGTCTATTTGGCCGTCTTCGTGCAGGAGATGCTATTGCGAAGTGGTACACACGCAGGCCAGTATCCTCCAGCTCCATGGAAGCCAGCGCGCTTGATTTCCATCTGCAGTCTGACACGAAAAAAGTTGCTCTCAAATGTATTTAGCCTTTTCATGGGATAGATGCAGCACTTGCATGAACGCTTGGTTAATTCGATCAGGTATCGATTTTAGTTAGTGCCTGTAAACGCTATCAGCAGCTTAAGCGTTGCGTTTATTCAATAAATTAAAGCGGAGACTTGTCTGCTCAAACCATGCAACTCGGCCTTCGCATACAGCTGTACACGACAGGCGGCTTTAAGAGCGCCGAGTATGCGGTGGCAGTAGCCCAAGGAGAGTGTTGGCTCGGTGTCAGTAAATATTGCGACCGCTTTTTCTCCAGAGATAATTACTAGCAGCTGTTAAAAGCAAAGCGCGATTCAGCGGGGGGCGCCGGACAGCCTGCCACGTTGCCGGCGATTAGATCTGTTCTCGTAACGGCTATATGGGCTGCCGCCCTAAAAGAGACTGTAAATATTTGAGAAGCGGCTTTTGGGTGACGCCGCGGTCAAGTGCTGAGATTACAAAGACGGGCCGGCATTTGAAAAACGTTCCCACGATGGCGGCTACCGGCTTCACCAAGGATAACAACTCCTAACTGTGAGAACACGCTGTTTCCTGCAGCTGCAGGCAACGCTACCTCCGTGGCGTCGTATTTTCAGCCAAACAATAACAAACAGTGATGATAGCTTACGCCAAAATTCAGAATGCCCGATGATTCTTTCCGTATATATACAGTAGTTCAGTATAGCCTATCTCGCGCGTGACAAAATTTTGTTCGCTCTACGTTTTTGGCACTAAAAATAAAAAGTGAAAAAATATAAGGGAAACGCCCCTCCTACCTTTGCCAGCATAAGGTTTTGTAATTACTTTGGCAAACCGATTGCTTTCGTTGCCCTGCGTTTATAATGTCACTACCGTTGTTACCGCGCATGCGCACTGGCACCAGGCATGCGCTCCAAAAGTCTTCAGATGTAGCGTTGCGGGAGGCCACGAAGAACGATAGGGTGGATTCGTGTGCTGTTCGAACGACCACAGACGCCGTGAGCGCCGTTTCTTATCACACATAATCGTGAAAAAAAATGGCTGTAGTTTAGCTCTGGTTAAACCTGGAGTGATGCGATAGCTAGATCTGGCCGAGTGGAACTCGCTCAGTCGAGTGCCAAAGTTAGTCTTTCGCTGGGCGTTCCTTCATCTTCGTCCCACACTTGACACGGCGCATGCGCACAGCTCTTGCAGGTGTTGCGCGCCGCGCCGCCGGCAGCAGCAGCTGCTCCGCACCACGTGACCAACCACTTGACCAACGGCCGCACCATGTGATCAACCCACGTGACAAACCATGTGACCAACGGCGCCGCCACGGAGCTCGAGTGGTGCCACGCTGAAGGGTCGAAGAGGTGGCGTAGTGTAGCTGTCGCTACAAAAATCCAAAATCCGGTAGGAGTGAAATAACTCATATGTTGGAGGGGGCGGTACAAGCTCTGAGATCAATGTGTCCAATCTCCCGCTCGATATGAGCAACCCATTGTAGACTGATAACATTAATTTCTGTACAAAGCTAGTTCTCTCCGAGTTTCGTTGCATGCGATCTCTTTTGTATTTGTAATATTATCTTCAGCATCAGTGCGACGAGAGAAAAGATGCTCTGGCACTGTGGCGAACGGCTCAGGAAAGTCTACTTAAACTTCACTCTTGCGTTCCAAAGCTGCAGAGATGCCGTAGGAAGAGGGCGCGAGCAAATTTCGACCACCTTGCCACTTTTAACGTGCACTGATACTTTAGCAAACTGGCATATATACTTGGCGTATCTCCCCGATCGAAATCTTCAGCCTTCACGTTCAGGTCTAATCTCAGTGCAGGGTCGCGTGCCCCCGACGTCTGTCTCTGCACTTCACGTGCACTCTCGACTCGCACGGCTGGATACCTGGTCGCGCAGTCTCTTCGGCCGCCCCGCACCTTCTCCCGAAGCCGGCGTGGCGCGACCGTGTTGTCGCACCGGCGGCACCCAGCTGGCGCACGCGGCTGCTGAGAGAGCGCGGCACCGTTTCCGGCTCAGGTATTCCATCTCGCAGCCGCACTCATCAACGGCGCCGCACTGCTTCCTGAGATAGCCGCCACTGCTTATCACAGACAAGGGCGAGCGGCGACGGGCCTGGCCTGAGCGGCAGGCAGCATCCGGCCACCGTCACCCCGGGGGCTGTCCCCGGGAGAGGCTCACCGCGCGCCTCCGACACCTCGGCGACAGGTCACGTCTGATGTTTCTCCCGCATCGTTTTGGAGCACGGAGGAGAAGTCAACGCAGGATGTGAGTACACAAGCGAAATCGAATCCCAGTGCGAGTTGATTCCTGCAGCCGTGTCTTAAGCCGGTAGATTTCTGGATGAAGAAAAGCGTGCGTGTCTTTTTTTTTTTCCTCGACTGAAGTAGAACGTTAATGCTTGCTGAGCTCGTAGAAGGTGCATCTTACTGGGGTGGTTGGTCAAAGCTGCCTAACAAGCTCGAATGACTGATTTATGGTTTATGGGGGTTTAACGTCCCAAAGCGACTCAGGCTATGAGGAACGCCGTAGTGAAGGGCTCCGGAAATTTCGACCACCTGGGGTTCTTTAACGTGTGCTGACATCGCACGGTACACAGGCCTCTAGAATTTCGCCTCCATCGAAATTCGACCGCCGTGGCCGGGATCGAACCGACGTCTTTTTCGAATGACTAATGTGAGCAAATTCTTTTTAGATTCAAACGTTTGCACTGGTTTTGGGAAGTTTTTTGTTTGTTTCAAGCAACGTGAAATTGACGTGAAACTATATTTATTAACTTATTTTAGTATTTTTGTTAATTGGCGTGATATTTATTCAGAGGTAACCTCTTTGCGGGTGCAGCAAACCTGTTATGTCCTGAACTTTTCAGTGCCCCTGTCCTTAGTATGTATTAACAGGAACCATTCGATATCATATGCGGCTGCAAAATGTGTGATTTTTTTGTTGCGCTCTCAAACCAAGTTACGTAAACGTAAAGTCAGGCAGTGTGTTACAAATATTGTCTTGAAAGTTTCGTTTGCATCTGTTACCAACTTAACGAAGGAAACCTAAAGCCTAATTCACGAACCTGCTCGCTTGTTGCAACGGCTGATGAACTACACCGTAAGAAAGCGCGGCAGGTGAGTAGTCGGCCACGGGAACCAGAGTAGTTACCCAGGAAGGAGTGGTTCACCTAACCAGAAATGGTTACTCTGGGAACCATGGTTACCGCGGAAGAAGGACGAAGAGGTCCACCTGGGACAGATGCTTCGAAATGCGCCACCCGATGAGAGGGTCATTGATGGCACCGCGCGCCTAGAGCGGCGGACAGTAAAGGAGTTACAGTCGTAAAGCATGCAAAATGTGAATAGGCTCCGGACAATGCATCCGAACCGAGGAACACTTTCTTCGAAAACAGCTCTCACCGTCAGCCACGTGACCGTTGATAATAACTTTTTAATCATTTCATTAAAATCAAAATACTACGTTTTTTTTGCAACAAGTAACAGACGAACCACTTCCGTCTAAGATGTGTGGTATGTTTCTTGAAAGCTTCATTCCATATGCAGCCATATAATCGTCATTTAATAATAATTAGGAAATACGATTCCTTTTAATCTGTGAACTTTGCTCGTGCTTTTAAAGGACCACCACGACGGGCTCTGTGCTGTATGTCTTGCGGATACAATATATATTTTTTATCTTTCGTTAAGGTCTGCGCTTCCTTGTGTGCAAAAAAAAAAGTGATTTTCTAGTTGGCACGTCATCCAATGCGCAGTCTAATGCTTTAAATCGCATACAGGCTAATATAAAAGCCGCCCGTGACGAACTGTCCGCTGAAGTTTTTTTTTTTTCCCTCGATTCCTTATGACAGTAAAGCGGCGATAGTTGAAAGACTGACGCAGCTGCAGGGCGTAGAGTACAAAAGATCATTTTTGTTTTAAGCGAAGTTTGTAAACACCCCTTCGATTCTTGCCATTGTATTGCGTGGCTATGTCTAAATTAGGTCTCTAGGAATTGATTTCCGCCAGAATGCGCCACTTAGTACCTATCTATTTTTATTATACATTTACAGGCATGCCCATGTTACAACATCAGCAATGCCTGTCAGTTTAGAAGATTTTATTATATTTAAAAATAGTTCGCTTAACTATCGAAATTTGCGTATAATCCCATGTTTTTGGTTGAGTGGACTATCAATGCAAAAAATTCCCACCGACACCTAATTGCCATATGTGTTGGCATTGCGATAGCATTAGAACCTGTTGATACAGTTACCGTAGGTGATGTCACATCCGGTCTGGTGACGCAATTTCCCTGGAGCCAATGGGCAAATTTTATGGCCGACGATGATGAGGATTATAATGCTACCGCATTAAAAAAATAGCCTAAGGCCTACCACCACGAGCCTCCTTCATAATTTAACCGCTTATTATTTCTATTTTTATTCTAGCCTAGAAGAGATAAGCTCTATCAGTTCCTACGCGTTCTGACAAGGCGTCTAGCTTACTGCCCTCCTTCGTCATATCGACGCCGAGACGTCGCCGAAGAGAATCGCCAGAAGTCAATCACTAGAGTAAACAGCCATCAGATACAGCTGTCGCGACAGAGGGGGTGTGGTGAGAGGAAATGAGCACATACATAGAAAAAAAAAACGGGCATAAAGGCGATTGTTTCGGGCTTGCGCGCCGGCGTATGATCTGCTTGGCGTAACACGCAGTGTGTTGCACTTCTCTGTGGGCTGAGTAAAAATTGTCTTCCCACCGTCGCAATGTGAGGCGGTAATTATCAAGTCTACTTCATATTCTGCCTGTCTAAATTGCTATATGATCCACTCAACAGAAATAGTAATACCAAGAGGATAAAAAAAGGCAAACTGTAAATTTTATGCCCGCCTAAAGAAGGGCTTACAGTCGGATACAAGTCAAGAAGACGTCAGGGTTACAATGCAGCGGAGGCTAGGCAGAAATGGGAAGGAGACACTCCTTTGTCCCCGTGCCAGGGCTCGGGCTAGCAGTGGGAAAGGGTGAAAGTTGGAGATAGAGTGCAGGGTCGCTATAGACGGACACAACTCAAGAACGCAGCAGCTTTTTTTTCCGTCACAGGACCCCCTTCCAGCCAATAGCGTCGGCCGATTCTCATGGCCCTGATAGTGTGACAAAGCAGCGAATGGTAGATGAAAGGGATAATTCATTCCCTCTATGGTCGGGGATAGACACTCCTCTCCATTGTGGCGCCGCTTCCTGCATTGTCACGCTAGCAGGGTCATAAGAATCGGCCGACGCCATTGGCTGCAAGATAGTCCTTTCAGGGGGAAAAGCCGCTGCGTTCTTGAGTTGGATCCGACTATAGCGCTGATAAGCCCACTCCGCGCGGCGCGGGGACTAAGACCGTCGCCTTCCCCATCCTTCCTAACCTCCGCGAAATAGGATCAACCGCAACGTCATGACAGTCGGTCGACACCACTGGCTGGAGGGCCTCCTTTGAGGAGTATTTTCCGCTGCCTTCTTGACTTGTGTACTATAGTAGACACCAAATTTTTGCTTGCGTGTTTTCTTCTTTCAGATGATCAGTTAGACATTAGTATACATGGAAGACCCCGTGGTATTCGCTTACGACCGCTAAAAAAATTTGTAATTTAGTTTCTTCTTGATTCTGATTCGGCTTCATCAACCCAACGATGGCTGTGACGTGTAGTTGGTGCTAAAGGTCAGGTGTGCCATGAAAAAAAACGCCAATATAAGTTCTGACACGTCATTTGTTGTCATTCAAGCTCCTGAAGCAGGCTGGTTTATGTATTACAGTGAATTAAAACTATCCATCAGCGATTGTATTGCAGTTTTTTTCGTGCCTCACGTGACCTAAACACCAACACGCCACAGCCAGCGTTCGTTTGATGAAACCAAAAAAGAAACAACATCAAGAAGAAATTCAATTGAATATTATTTAGCAGTCGGAGGCGAATACCACGCGGTGATTCAAGTATTCTAATGACTAACGTATCATTTGAGAGAAAAAAACGCATTTAAAATTTCATGTCTATAGTCCTTTAAGAAGTGGCATGGCGGAGAGCAAAGAAATTCGAAGAAAGAAAACCATCATATTGCAATCTTTTCCGTGTTAATTACGAAGTGTCAGGGCCGAAACGTTGTGTTAATTCTTGTCATGTTTTAACTCTGGTGATTGTTCTCATAATAGTTCATAATCAGCAGTCAAACAAACAACACACGCACTCGCACACAGACATGCATGTACACACACACACACACACACACACACACACACACACACACACACACACACACACACACACACACACACACACACACACACACACACACACACACACACACACACACACACACACACACACACACACTATATATATATATATATATATATATATATATATATATATATATATATATATATATATATATATATATATATATATATATATATATATACACTCCAATATCAAACAGGTGGCTTTACACGCGTGCTTTTTTATCTGAGCACTGCACAAACGTACTGCGTATGGTATTATGTTAATGTTAAGAATCTTATATGCATTCTTTTTTTTCATTTTTTTATGTATGCGGAAGTGTGATGGGCTCCTGTGGCACAGTTGCCGAACTGCCCCGTTGGGACCTGCAAAGAAGCCCAACGTAATGTTCGGCCGCTCGAGCGGATCGCAAAAATTAAGAATTTCTGGGTGGTTTTGCGAGAGGGTTCAAACCGTTCTTATACCGACGGAAGGACGTTCCTTCCAATTAGGTGTGCGCACTTACAGAACTGCTTTGCACATATCCCTTTTTCCTTGACTACACTGTACCTGCGAGTTGTATAACAAATCTTGCTGGCGTCCTAGCTCGTGGAAAAAAAAAATATTTGAACTGGCTTTCGCAAAAAAAACAGCTAAAAAATTGACGGGCTATCATACAATGTAACGCCACAAATCTACGTTGGCGACAACGGTTATACATCTCGCCTTCCCATTTTCGCTGTTACAATGACCGCCTACCACTGCATCTTTGAATTTGATTTCGCCGTCGTTTTTTTCGTTCCGGTGCTTTTTCGACCGCTTTGTCGCGCGTGGAGGCTTCTGTAATGTGAAGGTGGGTAAGTGGTGGGCCTTTGTGAAGGGTGGGCGGGTGGAGGCTCGCAGGTGGCAGATGTATTTTCACCTGCGCGTGCCCGGAGGTGCACCCACCGGAGAGTGTGTCCGGAGGTTGAAGGCTCCCTCCCTTCCCCTCACCGTACAGACAGCGGCTTTTCGTCGAAAGTGAACCTTACTGCTAACACAGTAAAAAGGAATAATAAAGACAGCGACATATATGCGGCAGCTGAGAACTACAGCTAATTTTGTACAAGGAGCTTGAGAGAGTTGGGGAATCCACTGAAATCGTGCGGGATACAGTACGCCCCAGATATTACTTGAAGCTATGGAATGCTGCTTCACTGAAGTGCCACTGAGGAATGCGGCTGCGGCCCAGGCAAGCCTGTCTTCTCTTCCATCGCAAACAGGCATACAGTTGTCTGAATGGCATCATGTAATCTGCTGACTAATTTTCTCAGGGACAAGCACACTTCCACGAATGAATGTCTCCTTTTTTTTTAGCAACAATCGTTGAATTCTACCATCAATCTGACCCAAAAAATCCCCAAAATAAAAATCAGTGTGTGTGTGTGGGTTGGAAGGGGGGGGGGGGTGCCAGGCTTTCTGTTTCGATGCAAATGCGGCTAGAGGGGCATATTCGGTCTATTTGTATAGTTGCGCAACGCGCCGAGCGGGTTTTCTGACTTCGAGATGGCCGTGACGTTCTAGGCGTCGGTTACAAATGCTTGCCGATTTCCGAACTATCCATCAGCTTTTGCGACACATTCGGATTAAAATAAAATGGATTATATTATAGCGGTTTTAAATTGCCCCCACCGTACAATAAATCGTGCCATAGCAGGCGAGGCAATAGGAGCCGCCTGTTCGAATATCATTTGTATCCCTGATCTCGCGGCCGCCCGTGCTGCGCGCGCGAGCTTTCTTTTGTTGCGCTTGGCTCCGTGCAGCCACCTGACCTCCTCGGAGCTGCTCCTCGCGCGGGTGGCGCGGCGCGGCTGCGCGGGGGAGGTCGAGCCGGAGAACAGCGGTCGCGGCTATCACGGATTCAGCAGTTCTGACCCCGAAGTGACTCCGGAACACGGCATGCGTGCCGGAGATTTATAATGCGCCTCGACCTCTGGGATGCCGTCAGGCGTCTGGACCGAAAGACCCCAGCTGACTGTGTGTATACAATGTGACGCCGGGTCGCGTCTCCGAAAACTGCTGAGCGAACGGTCCTTCCTTCTGCGACGGGAAACTGCTCCTCCGCAGTCACTCTTGACGCGATAATGCTCACGGAAAGGTTTGGCACAGCCGTGACCGCTGTGGACGCTCCATTATGGTGGCCCGAGAGCGGGCTTTTGTAGGCGCGGAGCAACGGAGGTCGACGCTTGTCTTCTATAAGCTTGTTCCTGTAACCTATCGAGGGCGATCGAGTGAGTGCTTAAAGTCTTGCTTCTGCGTTCGAATCCCACTTTATCCAAATGCGGCAGTACTTCGCAGCAAACATGCTTACATTATAATGTACGCGAGATTCCCCAGAGTACTCTGCGAGACTTATGTACTGTCTTCACCAAACTTGAAGTGGTCTCGGTGCGCGAGCGAAGCTGGCAAGGTGACCGTGGTCGGTCATCTGCAGCACTCTGCGCTAGAAAACTCCAGATTTTGGATGGACAGTTCCCGAATCTAAAAAGCTTCGAACACCGGGAGCTGCACGTGCGTTCCAGAAGACAGCCTGACACCAGTCTGACACCCTCTGTTTCAGATAAAGACCATAGAGATAGAGAGAGAAAATTTAATGACAGTAAAGGCCGGTACAAACGACAGTGGAAAGGAGAGGTCGGCCGGAGGAAACGTGACCATAGCCTGCTACTCTACGCAAGGGGAAATGGAAAGAGAGGTATACAGTGTGGATGGAATTAAGACGACGATGTCATAATACAACGAGTTGCATGTAGCGTCCCCGCGAAATGAACATGCGCACCCACACACTGGCTTGCAACTCGCGGAATCTTTGATGTGCAGTAGGCAAGGCGTATGATGCTATTCAAGGAAAAAATTTGCCGAGTTAAACATATATCGGTGTTGTGCCTCGGCCGCGGTAACATTCAATTATCGAAGACGCGTCAATTAAGCACCTTCATTTCAGCTCATGTCGAAGCCGCTAAACGCGTAAGGCTAGTTAGCAGCTATTCACGCTCGACCTTTCTGTTTACGTGCATTTTTTTTTTTCATAATACTGGGGCTTTCAGTGTTCATTCTAGGCTCGAGCGGCAACAGGCAATCATGAGAAACTTTAAAATAGATCGCCTCTCCTGTGCACTATTGCCATCTGGCGGCATTTAGTGGCATCCCTGTTTTATTGCCTTGGAGAGTGTATTAGATGGTATTGTGAACCAAGCAAAACTTCGCGAAATGTTTTGTAAAGCTGGTGCATGATTTCCTTAGCTGTTTATGCCCCATAAAACCCATCATTCATCATCATCATCATCAGCCTGACTACGCCCACTGCAGGATAAAGGCCCCTCCCATACTTCTCCAATTAACTCTGTCCTGTGCCAGCTGAGGCCACCGTAACTCCGCAAACTTCTTAACCTCATCCGTCCGCCTAACTTTCTGCCGCCCCCTGCTACGCTTGCCTTCTCTTGGAATCCACTCTGCTACCCTTAAGGACCAGCGGTTATCTTGCCTTCGCATTACATCCCCTGCCCAAGCCCAATTCTTCTTCTTGAATACCACTAGGATGTCATTAATCCGAATTTGTTCCCTGCCCTGACCCAGATTGCCTTCTTCCTGTCTCTTAACTTTACACGTATCACTTTCCTTTCCATAGCTCGCTGTGCTGTCCTTAAAATAAGTTAAACCTTTCAGTTATTTCCACGTTTCTGCCCATCGGTGAGTATACTGATAAGATGCAGCTGTTATACACTTTTCACTTCAGGAATATTGGTAAACTGCCATTCATGATCTGAGAGAACCTGCCCAGTGTGTTGCACCCCATGCTAATTCTTCGAGTTATTTCTCTCTCGTGATCCGGATCTGTGATCACTACCTACCATATGTACACGTATTCCCTTTCCACTTCCAGCACCTCAACTCCAATTGTAAATGACGGAAGCCAACAGTCATCGAAACTAAGGAGCATGGGGGTTCTTTTTTTATTTTCCTTGTTTTTATCATTGGGAGATTAAGAAAAGCAGAACAAAAAATAACCGCATGCCGCCGGTGAGATCCGAACCACGACCTCCGAATTTCTCGTCCGGTGCTCTACCAACTGAGCTTCGGCGACGGCTGTCCAATCTTCTGCTTTCGGGGATGTTTATGTGTAGTTCAAAAGAAAATTGCGAGCGCTCAACAGCGCCCCCTCGTCCATGGCGGCGGACGTATTACGTCCTGTGTTACCAATTTTAAATTGATGTTCCATTCAGAGACTGTAGAACATTACTGTGGTTTTCTGCAGATTAATTTTTAGACAAACCGTGCTGCTCTGCCTGTCGAAGTCCTTGATCATGCTCTGCAATTCATCCCTTGAGTGACATAGCAAGGCAATGTCATCACCGAATCGCCTATTACTGAGGTATTCTTCACTAACGCTTATACCCGACTGTTCCCAATCCAGGCCTCTGAATACCTCCTCAAAAAATGCGGTGAAGAGCATTGGCGAGATCGTGTCTCCCTGCCTGACGTCCTTCCTTGTCGGAATTTTACAGCTGACTTTATGGATTACTATGGCGGCTGTGCACGCAGCCGTTATATATGTTTTCCAGTATGTTTACATGCGGCTCATCGACCCCCGGATTCCGTAATGCCTGCATGACTGCTGAGGTTTCGACTGAGTCAAATGCTTTCTCATGATCGTAAAGATATATATAGGGGATGGTTATATTCTGCGTACTTCTCTATCATCTGACTGACAGTGTGAATATATTCTATTGCACAGTAGCCTTTACAAAATACCGCCTGATCATTTGGTTAATTGAGGTTCAAGGTTGTCCTGACTCTATTAGCGATTAGCTTAGTAAATACTTTGTAGAGAACGGACAGTAAGGTGATCGGTCTATATTTTTTCAAGTCCTTGACGCCTTTCTATCGATTAAGATGATCTCAGCGTTCTTTCAAGCTTCTGGCGCTCTCGAGGTCATAAAGCATTTCGTATAGAGGGTGGCTAGTTTTTCTAGCACAATCTCTCCTGCGTCCTTCAACAGATCTGCTGTTACCCGATCGTCACCAGCTGCTTTCCCCCTTTGCATTGATCCTAAAGCTTTCTTTATTTCCTGTTTCGTTACTGGCAGGATGTCCCAGTGCTGTGCACTACTGCCTCTCTCATTAAGCTCTTGATTGCATTGGTTACTGTATAGATTTGTGTAGAACTCTTCAGCTAATTTAACTATCTTATCCATATTGCTAATGACATTGCTTTATTTGTCTTTTAACGCGTACATCTGATTTTTACCTACGCCTAGTTTCGGCTTCACTGCTTCTAGGAACACTACAACAGCTTTTAACGCGATAGCGTTAATGCTCCCGTTCTGCACAAAATCCGGCGTCGGCGTTCTGAGCGAAAAACCTACGGCGAAGCAACCTAGGTGAGCCACATATAGGTCACGTGACCTTGTGGCGTCATCACAACCTTCCCAGCGTATTTTGAACAAACTGACCACCGTGGCAGTTAAATTAATAGTTGTTCGCGAGAGGTTGCTCAAGCCCAACCGGTGGCAGCACCTGCCATCGCAGGGCAGTGGCGCATCGATTAACCGCTGCACCACTGCGCCAGAAAAGGTATGAGGACTCCCAGGGATCTATGAGTGTGAAGTTGAGAATGAACAATTCCGCATGTATGGGCATTATTAACCCATTAACGCTATCGTGTCACACCCTTAAGGCGGAGCTTAAGTGTCTCCTCCAATTTTTATGCACCCTCAGTGCGGGGAAAAATTACGCATTTCTCTTGCAGCTTTGCCGTGTATTGCTGCATGCGTACAGTGAGCTTAGTGAAAATGGAACCTACTCCTTTTTCAATTGAATTTTCGTAGAAAATCCGAGTCTTCAAAACAACTCGTGTCACCGAATAGCAGAAACATGAACTAATAGCATGTCTGAAATGCTCGGCATGTTGCGTCCTTTCTGACGATGCTGTTAACGTATTCTGTTGTTTATGGTGCGAGTCATTTCCTTGCGACACTTAGAAGAAGAACAAACAAGAATAATGTGAGCTGGGCTATGAATACAATTTTTAAAAAGGGGGGTCTCGCTCATCGGTGTACGCACAACGAGCGTTATTTTTCAATTGTTGTGCGTTGCCACGAATAGTTATAGACGATGGTATACGGTGTAGAAAGCGTGGAATAGATGGTCTGTAACCTCCGTACGTAGTTTTTGCGCATGTTTCGTTACCCGCCACGGTGACTCAGAGCAGGGCTTAGCGCGTTCTGTTGCTGATCCCGAAGATGCGGGATCAAATCCTGGTCGCGGCGGCAGCGTTTGGGTGGAGGCAAAATGCGCAGGACGCCCGTAGGCTGTGCCCTGCCAGTGCACGTTGAAGCTCGCCGTCACCACCGGGCATCTCTTTCTCTCCCTCTTTTTCCGCCCCTCGTTCATAGCTAGCGTTACGGCGCGCTTCAGATGTCGCCCGAAAATGAGGCAGTTACTCTGATTTTCCTTCTTTCGTAATGTATTATTATTATTATTATTATTATTATTATTATTATTATTATTATTATTATTATTATTATTATTATTATTATTATTATTATTATTATTATTATTATTATTATTATTATTAGTCTTTTACCTTCCGAGCAAAATGTCTTCTCTAGAACCGAACCTGCAGCCTTTGTGCGCAAATAAAATTGGTCTCTTATTAAAGATATGGTATACAGAAAGAGTGCCACAAGCCTGTGTTTTAATTTTTTACTTCTTCAACCGGCTCGCTCTGTTATTTCCTTTCCCTCTTGTCACTAGACCGTCTGCGCGAACCCGACAAACCCTGATCAGGTCGAGTCAGGGGTGTCGGGCAAGCACATATCTGATCCCGAGTCGACTATTGTGCGCTTAATTACGCGAACTCGGGCGACTCAAGCCAGTCGAGCGTGAGTCAAGCGCTGTGGTGGGCAGAGTGAACACGAAAACGGGGTCTCCAAGGTCGCGGATTGCTGACACTGCCCCAGCGTTCCTGTTTATGCTCTCACCTGCCGACTGGGGATATAGTGAAGGTCGCCGTGTGGGTAAATGTAACTAACGTTCCTCGTTCAGGCGGCCTGACTCGACCAGCTCCGCAGTCTGCCTTACCCGACCCGCTAGCGGCTGCATGAGCTCGACAGCCGGTTTCCCACCCGACAGACGAGTTCAGCACAACTCCGTCGAGTTCGCGTGAGCGCCGCTATAGTGCGTGAAGGCCTGTTGCGTCATCCAGTTGTTACTCATGCATTTCCACTCGCTGCAACAATGAAAGGCAAATTATCTCAGAAGATGAATACAGCTATGAATGCTCACAATTTACTAAACACCTCCTCCCTCCGCATGGCTTGCTATCAAGATGGTCGGTGCATAATATCGGATGTTGAGCCAGCCTGTGGTACCATGTTCCACATGGAACCACCGCAACATCGAAATTTCAGGCGGCGTACCCTACCTTGCAAATTGTTATTTTAAATTACATCCATTGCGCACCCGTGCATGTCCGTGCGGTTTCAGGGAAATCAAAAGTTTGTTTCTTTATAGTTCTGTGAGTTCCTCTTCTTTGGTTGAGGTAATGCGTTTTATTATATACTTTCTTTTAGACGTTACTAAGTGCTGTGTTCGCGTCGAATGATGATGATGGATTTTTATGGCGCAAGGGCATCTATGGCCAAAGAGCGCGATGGCACAAGGTATTTTTCAAATTCTCAAGGTGGGGTCGAAGACCCATTTCCCAAGCATTTCACCCTAAATAAGCCGAGCACCAAGACCAGGGGAAAGCTTGTACCCATTGTATCACCGGTGGGTACCCGGCGGCACTGGGGATCGAACCCCGCACCTCCCGCATGCGAGGCGGATGCTCAACCACTCGGCCACCGCTGCGGTATGTTCGCGTCCAATGCTTGGTTGCGATCTCCCGCGGATAAGGAGGAACTTGTGATTTTCGTTGTCGAATTTCATACAATTTATTTCGGGGTACATACATCCCGATTATTCGTATGCTTTTCACTGCTGGACTGCCTGTTCTCCTAGTTTATCTTTGCATACTGCATAAAGTACATGATACCTCGGCGTGCAGCGAGAGGGCGTAAAAGTGATAAATGTTCGGGGGCTGCTTTTAACCGGACAATGACACGCGGACAGAAATATCAAAAGCCGAAAAAAAAAGAGGTAAGAAGTTGGGCCGGAAATTCTGCTCGCGTTTTTCGTTCCTGTAATTGCAGGGCAGCACTTTGGACATTATGTCCAGGCAGCCGCCTTCTGTCTTTCTTCCTCTCCTAGCAAGGATTGTCCATCCACGCTGTGACTACTGGCCGTGTAAAAACAAGCTGTGATCCTCATGTAACTGCTACATGGCGCATTCAAACGGATTATTTTCACCCCTCAAGTAAAATTTTTGTCCACTCGAACTGGTGGTAGCCGTTCTCACACTGTTAGGCCGCGCAATCAACTACGTGGCATTAGGGCAATGAAAAAGCGAAGTGCGATTATATTAATTACGTATTAATATTAATAGCCTAAGAATACGCCGTAATCTGGACCAACTCATTCCGTGCGGGAAAATCAAGTAGGGCATATTTGTAATAATGAAGTAGCAATTAAATTTCCCGCCTCAATCATTTCTGTGTTCTTTTTACAGCGTACTAATGGGGATACATGTGGTCGTTTTTTTATTTTTTTTCTCCCTTATTGTTTCCCCTTTGTGGACACCGACCGACGGTTCCGCATGTTGCGAGAGCTCCCAGCCTGTGGTATACACACTGTGCAAACGACCCGTAGGTGCGTTAAGTACACCAAGAGTCCGGCCGAAGTCGTCGTTTATGAACTGAAGTATTCCCCTCTCTATAAAATGCGCACACACACCTCCGCGGGACCCCTCGGGAGGAGAGGGCGGAGGGAGCCCGAGGAAGGCAACTCTTTTGTCGCCGCGGTTAATGACAGCTAAAGAGGCTCGGCGCGCCGCTCTGTTATTGAGCCATCGACAGTCGAGTATTTCCCTCCCCTTTGGGAGCCCGAAAAACATCAGTGTGGCCGTCGCGAACGACCCCAAAAGCATGCGCGGCCGCTAGGCCTAATAACTGTGTTTAGCGCCCGCCTGGCGGAGAACGCCTGTCGACAACTTGCCACCGTGTCACGTCCCGGGACCGCTACCGAAGCCTTGGGTGGAACCAGACGCAACCGGGTAATTTCGCAGGGGCCCCCGAACGAAAGCGGGAAAGGAGAAAATGGTCCGGCGGGAAGGGGGGGGGGGGGGGGGCTGTTTCTATGATCGCTTTGCAATATGATTGCCGCAGCCCCAGCCGGCTGCGGTCGCAGCGCGCAGACGTCGCTGCGGCGCGCGATAGTCTCGTCCACACGCAGGCGTCGGCGCGAACACGCCGTCGCATCCGGACCTGCTCCTGCGTTTGTTCTTCTTGGCGAGCGCCTTTGTTTCGCCTTGACGTCACGTTTAAGTACCCCTCCCAGGCAGTGACCTCTCCCGTACGAAAGCGAAATATGTAATTTGAATGAACGTGGCGGCGGGGAATTCGATCCTGACTTCTTGATTTCCGCCTGCTTCTGCCGCACCTCCGTCTCCGTTCAGCCCGTAATTTGGTTCGGGCTGTAATTCCGCAACGTTCGTCGCCACGGTCCTCGCGAGGTGGCGTAATCGGCCTTTAATTTTGTGCTTTCTCGGCCCTGTCAAAGAGCGCGGGCAACCCTCATGCCTATCATTAGGCCGCCGGGTGCCCCAGCGGTGGCGGCGAGACGACGACCGGGCGGCGTGCCCTTTGAGGCGACCTGCATGTACCACATCTGTATACATGCGTGCCAGCCGTTTGTCACCCATGGCGATGCCCCAGTTACGCACCGCGGCCGCTGCAGGGCTTCCAAGGGGCGCTGAAGGACACGTCAACTATGGCCGCTTCGCGCCTTGCATGTGCACGCCCAGCGCCGCGAGGCCGGCTGCGCCTTTTCTGGTATCTTGGCCGACCCGTAATTGCGGAGACACAGGAGCATTCGATGAAGTGGGCTTATTTTTTTTCCCGTCGCACTCTTCGCTTCTTATTTAACTCGCACTGAACGAGGACACAATTGAGCTTCGCCCGTTTATAAACAATGCTTGACACGTAGCAGCCCCAAGGGCACCTTGAGCCATGATACTGGACGGGCATGCATGCATGACGGTCGCTTCACGCTGATCAGCTGGTCTACGGTAGAGGAACAAAGTCTTGCTTGGAGGCAACAGCCTCTGTGGAGCTTCGCGAAGGTCAGACTTTCTTTTTTTTTCATTGTATATTTTTGCCACCTATACTGCAGCTACAGCCAACGTAGCCCTTCGTTTTCGGGTAAACCCGATTTTATCCCGTTTTTGTACCACAAACAGATTTCGTAAAAGTCGGGTAAGACCCGACGTTCACACGAAGAGTCGCGTCCAATACCAGTGCGATAAGTTGAAGACACGGCACAGGAGTTGGCTTGTATCGTGAGGGTATTCTTAAACACTGTATTGAATTATTTGTAATGATTTAAGATCTTCTATTACGTTTGTTATTCATAGTGAGGCTTCCACTCAGAGTATGGTCGAGAAGTGCCTGTTAAAAGTTGGCCGTTTGAACACAGGAAGTGGCCTAATGATTCATCGGCACCACTCTATGAAACGCTAACGACGCTAACGACGAGATGAGTTGAGTTGAGTTGAGGTGTTGAATGCTACAGGTGGGGTTAGTCTTGATTATTCTGCCGGCAATTGCTCCACCGTAGCGTCCCTTCTATATTAACAATGTCCTAAAGCCTGCCGCATCTACCCGGCTATGCGCACAGTCTCTTATAATAGCACACATTCTCTCCCGCAGTCACCATCTATGCATACAATCACTCCCCCCAGTCCACATCACAGTCCACTCCAGAAGTCACCATTTATGCACATATTCAGTCACAATAGAACATAGGCCATTGTAGTGCCACGATCCATACACACATTCACTCACAGTATAACGTAGTCCGCTCCAGAAGACACCATCTATACGCACACATTCAACCACAGTAGGCCATAGTCCGTTCCTGCTGTCACCATTTAGAAACAAGGTCCGTGTCCTGCAGAAATGCTAAAATAAGGCGTGCAGCCTCCCTTCTGCATGTCTGGTTTCCACTCGGGTAGACAATGTCGGGTAGACGACGAGATGCTCCAATGTTGTTGCGTGTTTCAAAGGACAGCTGCGACATATTGAAAGAATTTTTTCACAAGGCACGCACGAAGGCAGACAAGTCTAGCACATACCAGAAATTATGCTTATGGGGATCGCGATATACTCAATATCGTGAAATCAAACGAGAAAAAAAAAATCTCATTAGTCAAACAGTGTTTGTGAAACTTGACACTTACACCTTACGTATGGGAATAATAAACAAAAATCGAGCATTTTATGCTTCATGGCTAAACGAGTGCTGATATGGCCATTTATTTCGACTGCCTAAAATAACGCGAAAAAAATCCAAATTCTCGGACAATTGCTGAAAGACCCGATATGTACCTGCTTTTGAACTATTTTGCGCCCGATTTTCGCCCTCTGAATTCTGGTAAAAATAAAACCCAAAAACGAAGGATCCTACACGGTATATTGTAAGCCGTTTACCGCTCACGTTGCTGCCACAAGTAACAACAGGCTTGTCGGGATTATTATTAAGAACAGATGATTCGGAATACAGTTATTTTGAACATTGTCAGTGCATACTTGGAAATTATATTTGGAGGAAGGCATGTTTCGTCTCTTTGTGCTCCTCAAATAGTGGTTTTTGAGGAAGGGAATTGAAGCAGTAAAACTCTCACTTCTCAACCGTGCCGCGAGGGAAGGGAGGAAGGTGGGACTAATGGAAGAAAGGAAGGAAGAGGTGGTGTAGTGGAGGGCTCCGGAATAATTTCGACCACCTGGGGACCTTTAACGTGCACCGATATCGCACAGCACACGGGCGGCTTTTGCGTTTCGCCTCCATCGAAACGCGGCCTGCGCGGCAGGGTTCGAACCCGGATGCACTGGCTCAGTAGTTGAGGGCGCTAACCACTTGTGTTTCGTAATATTACGTGAAGCAAGCTGTCATGATGCGCGCTGCACGCTAAACACGGCACCGGTCCCTTCAGGGAAGTGAGTGAATGCTTGTTTCGACTGTTTGCGAGCCACGTTAAAACATTGCTAGCAGCAAAAAAATAGCGTGCACACACAATAACATACATGCAAACGACTGGCATTGTCATGTGCTGCCTGCGATTTTTCTTCTGGCTTTTCTTTTTATCTTCTTCGGTTTGTACAAACCGAACCGAGCAAGGTTCGATGAAGTGGTTTCAGCCGTGAATTAACTTATTACACAAAGTTATAGCCAGCACAAACAGTTGCAACTAACTACGAGAGATTGCTACAGCGTTCGAAACACAGCTGCTGCGTCCTCAATTTCAAGATTAGCAAAGCACCTGTATAGTCCACAAGAGCCCCAAAACATTCAGTCCGGCCACGGATGCACTTTGCTTCACCACGAACGTTGCAGAGGGCTGCAGTGGCGGCATCTGTCGCCGCAAACACAAATTATTGCACAAGCGAGCGGCTGCTATCGGCGGCTGGCCACTGCAAATGCCCGGTTGCGAAACGCTCCCCCTCCTCGCTTCCGGCAAGGAGAACTGCTGTTCTGCCGTTTCTTTGTTTATTGCGACTAAGTTCTCCGCCAGCCACTCACAAAGAAAAGTAACTAGTGCTATTAACCGTGAAACTTCACTGATGTATATTATAGAGGCAAGTGTATTATAGTAATTTAGGCTTCGGTATGGTACAAATATCCGAACTTTTCGATATTCTGAGGTAGGATCCATAGATATGGTGGAAATTGTGGAGCTGTGGAGATAATCGAGAATGAAAAGGATGCGAGAGGTCTTCATAAAACTATACGTTTTTATTTTCGAATGACAGCGTTTGTATAAGTTCCGTAGAAGTTCCGCCTGGGTTTCCTCACTATGCTGATGGCGTTTCTTCTTTGATTTTACAGTGCCCAGTGCGTGTAGAAAGACAGTTAGACAGGCATTCCCTTCAGGTAGTCCCACTGTGATGAGGTATCTGTTAATGTCCACTCGACGTCGGTAGGACGTCCACAGAAAATCCAGAAATAATTGTTCTGGCTCTCAGACTTACAAGCGAAGCGGTTATTTTGCAGCTGTAGCGAAACTAAAGCCCCCTATATAGACGCGTGTTCCAGTATTGTTCGGGTAAAGTATTGCTCACATAATACCTTGACACAACCAGCCTCCCACAGAAGCATTAACAGACCGTCCCATTATAACACTTCACATTTGGTCTTATAAGTTTGTCTTCACACTTGGTCTTCACACTTGGTCTTAACACTTGGTCTTATAGGCTGAAAAAAAAATTGCACAATACAGACGGGACAAGGAAGAGCATAAAGAGGAAGCTTTTTTTTTTTTTTGGTCTCCAATGCTTTGAATTTTACCCTTGAACTTCCACAGGACAATTACTTGCACTCCTTAGATTGTTTCTAACTGGAGACAACTACCTCTGTTGGGCTTACATCCCAATATTGATGAAGGCTCTTGTACCTTTTGACATCTCCGCATTCAAAGCTTAGAAAATGTTTTGCCCTTCGACTGTGTGCTGTTTCTCGTCCCCTCTGTCTTGGAACAACATTTTCTACAGTAATGTTTCACCAACTGTGCTCTTTGGCCTGAGATGCCCTTGCTCCATTAAAACCCACCATCATAATAATTGTTCACCAACTAGCCCAACAGTGTGCACTACTACTGTCTTATAGGTTTAGTCTGGTCTCAGGTTCATGCTTTCGAGAGCCAATCGCTCGAGAGTCTTTTCTCGGAGTTAAGAAAATTTTAAAGAATATCAATCACTGAACACGTTTTAATGCAAAGAAGAGAAGCTTAGGTTCGTGATCTTCTATGTTTAACACCTTTAAAAAACGGCGTCATTTCGTACGCGTTTTTGGTCTCCATTTTTTTTGCTCTGTTTAATGATGCAAATCAAATGTTTTAGTTTGAAACGATTCATTTTAATTTTAGGCTCTTGCAATTATTCATACAAAGTTAATATATATATATCGTCTACTGGACATCCACTCTGCTACAGGACATCCAGATATTATTTATTTGATTGAACATATTTTCTTTACAACTTGACCTTCACGCAGATAGCTTAAAAAATCCCTCCCCTTCTGAAAAATCCTGTATGTCAACAAACAGGGCTTTAAATGACAAACAAGCATTATACGGGTCCGTATGGCTGACCATGTCCATACCGGACCTGTACTCCACTGACACGGGTTAGTACTGGCCTGGTTTAGTGTTCATACCGGAGAGCCCGTACCTGTACGGCGCGTAGAAAGGTTTCATACGGGTCAAGCTGTACGCTCAAACCGGAGAGACCAGACCGGCGCTGAACTTGAAGAGGTTAATGCCGCCATAATCTAGAGCTCATATAGCGGACCTTTACGGTGGCAAAATGGGCTTTAACGGGTCCTGTTTTGCAACTGTAAAAAGCAGGTTAGTTAAGCTATAGGTCTGCAATTGACTTTTCACATGCATAGACAGCTGGTGGTGTAGGGGCTAATCCAGGATCAAGCAAGGTAAATAGAATGCCCCGGCTGCTGTGCACCTTCATATCAATGATTAACGAACAACTTGCAACGCAGAAGTGAAAGCCCGAACGTAGACTCCATCTGCATCGTGAAAAATATACCTGAGGATACTGAGACACAGTGCTGGCTAATAATAATAATAATTGTTTTTTGGGGGAAAGCAAATGGCGCAGTATCTGTCTCATATATCGTTGGACACCCGAACCGCGCCGTAAGGGAAGGTATAAAGGAGGGAGTGAAAGAAGAAAGGAAGAAAGAGGTGCCATAGTGGAGGGCTCCGGAATAATTTCGACCACCTGGGGATCTTTAACGTGCACTGACATCGCACAGCACACGGGCGGCTTAGCGTTTCGCCTCCATAAAAACGCAGCCGCCGCGGTCGGGTTCGAACGCGGGAAGCTCCGGATCAGTAGCCGAGCGCCCTAACCACTGAGCCATCGCGGCGGGTTGCTGGCTACTGAAAAATGCGCAAGTCGCTTAATCGCAGTCTGCGTAGTGCACGAAGTAGCTGTGAAGCGAACGTGGGCAATCGTTACGCATCGGCACCGGCTGAGTGGAAACAGCGGTGCAAAAATAATGAAACACGGTAAAGAAATGAGTAGCAAGGAATGAACCCGTGTTTAAGAACTAGAACACAAGTATGTTTTGCACGGTTTCCTTCGTGTTTCCTTCGTTTTTGTTGTGTTTATGGCGATATATACGAGCTAGCCGAGCTGTCAATCGTTCAACGCTTCTCTGTGTGTCTATACAGGGTGTTTCACCGAAGACTTTACAAAATTTTAGAAATAGGGTTTTTGACGGTTAGAAGAGCGCGTTTTTTTTTTTTTGGTGTAGTATTGTCGGTGGTGTAGAACATCACAATACAGCTAAGACGTGCTAACTAGCAGGCTGGTTAACTAATACTGTATAGCTAACTCTTTAGCTATTACTGTTAGGCTCGTTAATTATTGAGAGCTGTGTAGCCCGTAGCCTACCGTAATTGATATTCATATCAGCTTTTCGAAAACGTGGTTACCTTCGACGCTGTGGCCCAAGAAATTCTGGCTAAATCGCGCCAAAATACAAGCACTTTCGAGAAGTTTCCAGGCAAAGCAACTTCTCCAGTTCACGTAACTCGTCGAAATAGTTAAAATTTGTTGGGCCACAGCGCCGAGGGTAACCGCGGTTTTGAAATTCCAAAATACTGATATGGATATGAATTATGGTGGGCTACATGCCTCTCAATAACTAAGGAGCCTAACAGTAAGAGTTGAAAAAATTTAACTATTCAATACTATAGTTAACCAGCCTGCTAGCCACTTCTTAGCTGTATCCTGATGTTCTATAGCGCTGACAATGCTATGCCGAAAAAAAGCGCTCTTCTAACTCAAAAAGCCTATTTTTAAAAAAAATTGTATAAAAGCTTAGGTGAAACACTCTGAATAAATAAAATCTTTAGTGGGAAGTGAAGTAAGTTCAGCGCTGCTCCGTTGGCCAGGTGTGAAGATGAGTGACGCATTCTGCTTGAAATTTTTGTGCCAGATCTCCGTGCGAGGCGAAAATTACGTTTTCTATGACAGCACGTACAACAAGCTAGCTATGAGAAAATTACGATGTTCCAAGATGTTTTCATGCTTATCACTGCGCTCATCAGCATTCAGGATATCAGTGGTACCTCCCGAGAGCGTCCAAGAAGCCCCAGCACACTTTCAGCGCAATCAACAAGCTGGGACCGAAATTTCTACACTTAATAAATACTACAACCCAAGAGTGAAAAAGTGCAGTCAGTTAAGACATGCAGAAATTGCACATGGATTAACAGAAGCAGCCATGGCATAGCTTAGTTTGTTTTTTTTTTCCTCTATTGAAAAAAGTGTTTGTGGACTGTTAGATAACGTTAGTGGTTCGAGTGCAGGTCAGTGGTGGTGAGGCGGTTAATAGTTCGAATCTGCTGCTCAAGCGTTAAGGCCCCCATCCTGCAAAAAATCCGGCATCGGCATATAAATAAATAAATAAATAAATAAATAAATAAATAAATAAATAAATAAGAATCACCTGTAAGGCGAAGTAGCTGACTCAGCAGGTATTATTGAAGCATACGTGTCTCCAAACGCCCCGCATCTGCTGCTCGCTCATCAAAATCTGAGAACTGCAACTTTTCTTGGTAATTGCAATCTTTACCCTACAAGTGTCAGCACGTCTGGCCTAGACAGCGCGTATGTTTCTCAGTGGCGGCGTCTGCACCCAGTTTCCTTCGTGCTCTCTCACTGTGGCGCTCAGCCTCTAAGCTCTTCTGAAATGAGGAAAAGCCAGCAGCGTAGGAAGAAGCAAACCGGAGAGAAGTGCGTTGTTGATAGACGATGAGTGAGGGGCAGATTGTGGAGGTTAATGAGTGGGGCGAGCATTTGCAGCAGCAAGCTGACTGCATCGGGTGCCGGGAAGGGGGAGGAGAAAGCAAATGGCAAGCCCATGTGCCGACAGAGAGGGCAACGCCTCTAGTGCAGGCCTGCTACAGAGAGAGGGAGACAGCACTTTATTTGGCAACTTCTTTTTGGTCGGCTGAAACGAGCTTGTTCCACCAACGCCAGTTGATCGTCAAACTGATCCGAGGCCAACCAGGCACTCCAAGATGGTGGGGGGACTGTATAGCGACTGGACTTGTGTAGAGGCAATCCTCTAGGTTTGCGTAAGGTCTAGGGCACTTAGGGCAGACTGGGGCAGCTCGGAGACGATGTAGGTAGGACGGGGCGAGGAGGTGTAGTATGTTTAGATGCATTTTGCGGAGTATGCGGATTGAGGATGTTGGTAGCGCTGGGTGCGGGGAAGGCAGTGTCTGGGGGGCCTCCCTGACGTTGTAATAGTGGGTGTTTATGTTGTGCTTGCACTCAAGGCTATCTTCCCATGTCGGTTGCAAAGGCCACGGGATTGCAGGTGTCAGGTGCGCGACGTCGTGGACGAGCCGGTGGACCAGCTCGTTTCCTGCAATTGCAGCATGCCCAGGGACCCACTGGAACATGATAGTGCGGGGTCGTGGGTATTCTAGCGTGGTGTGCAGGTCGCCTGTAAGGGTGGAGGGTATGGTTATACCTTGCATACAGGCTGCATGGCCTGCTACACGTCGCTAGGAGATATATTTCGATCATTGTTGTGATCCACGTGTCCGTTTAGCCGTTTGTGGAGAAAATTCAAGAGCGTGCCTTGTTTATGAATTACAAGCAAGAACAAAAGCTGCCACTGGAAGCACGCGTTTACTACACGAGGCAAATGTAACTACATGAGCAGTTCATGTAGAATCAAAAACAATAGCAAATCAGAACAACACCAGCGCAGAAAGCTTGCGTCATACCTTACTAAAGGTCTTGCGAGGGGTATGGTGGCTTTTTCTAAAAAAAATAATAGTTGGTGATTACGCCGCAAAGCTGTGACAGCGCGAATTAATCAGTGCTTAATTGAATCTCTCGAAGATTTCCGAGGCCGCGATCGAACTAAGAGTTTGTATGCGTTACGCGAGACCAAATGTGGCATGATATAGAGAATAAATAATGTTAAATTTCTGTGTCCAAATGCCCAAGGTACGAATTTTTAGTGCCCTTTCGATCGCCTCCAGCCGTATCAATAACCCCGGCGTGTGTTTTGTGGATACACCTGACGGAGGTGCAAAACAAATGACGAACAATAAATCCGGATTCACGACGCTTCGATTTTTGCAACCATCTTTCTAGCGCCAGATTTGCTATGCTAGGAGGCTACTGTAACTGCCTTTGTGGCACGTCAGTTTCCTCGCGGCGATGTTTGAAAGGGAGAAGAGACGATAAACCAGGCGGAACGATAACTACTGCAATAATTTTTGGGTCAGAAAATTTTGAGAGCAAAGGCCTCTTTCCGGTGGCTTCGCTTTATTCAGACATACGTGCGTGGTAATAGCAGTGTGCCTGATATGTTCTCTAGATGTAGACGCCTTTTGCAGGGAGTTGGGTCGGCGAATTCAGGTTAAACTCAGTGATTACGTTACGCGTGGCTAAATGTATTAGGCATGCGAATAAAAAAAACTGCCTGACGTTACGAACAGGGCGGAATATATAAATAACAGTGGTATACAGCTTAATTGGTATAAGCGATATCCCCCTTTTTTTTTTCTCCTTCCTGCGTACCGAAGGTGATTTTTTTCTCCTTTTTGCGAACTGGGTATGTTTTCTAGAGACTTTGTGCTGAAAGGTGAAAAGTGGTGGGCCATGATGGGTGAGCGCGTTGCATAACCTTGTGTTACCAGTCTTTTTTCGCCATTTATGCAATTCTCTCAAATGATCTGCAGCATAGCGCCTTTTCAAAATTTAATACATTTGATTCCATTCAATTTTAAGATCAGTTTTGTGGAGTTTAGGAATGAAAACTATGAATATGAACCATCTTGTATAGTGTGTGTTTTTTTATTAATTTGAACATGCACAGACAGCATTTATTGACTGCAATTTAGGCTCACCTGAGCTTTCTGTTTGTTTTCTTTTACTCGAACTTAGAGGAAGTGCTTAGTCGCGAAGCGGGCCCTTAGATTAAGTACTGTACTTGTTCAATGAAACGCGGTCGTCAAGTATTGATTCGCATAAATGCGTGTTATTAGGGCAACGTAAATGTAGCAGCAGTCAGTGCTCATTGCAATCGTATGTTTTACAGCTAACTGCAGGCTTTCATGACATTGGAGTAAGTGCCTCAGCGGAACAGTTTTATTCGCTGCTCCAGAATTTCAGTTCCGCACAATATGCGTTCTGATTCGCGTCCTTTGGGCGCAAACTATGCCACAATTAGGTGACATCAATGCTCTTTGTTAATGACGAAATGTTATTACACACAAACTAACTATATGTTTATATTAACTACATGGCAACACCAAGCAGTCTGTTTATTTAAATAAAAGCGCCCTGCGCGTCCGCAGCCCGGCACACCAGTTAAAACATGCTTTCCGATGCCGCAATGTAACATGAATAATTCGGGTACTTTCGGCTATTAAAACCTTCACTACGTTGTTAGGCATAGTTCTGATAATGCTATGCATCGTTCTCAGGACTATGCACGACAACGCAGCTCGAGCTGAGAGACCTGAAGTTTTTCAATGGTAATGACCTCTGACTTGTGCAAGCTGGCAAAAAAGGAAGCTTCGCCTCTATGGTATGGAGAATTTTTGAGCGAAAATACAGTGCAGACGATCCACAACAACTACACACCAAGATATATGAAACCAGCAAAGGAGAAAAGGTAGAGAGTCAAGTTCTTTCTTTGTGCTGGAATTTTGGCATGAAGAAACTTGCAGAAGCTATACATGGCTGCAAGCGAAACAGACTCGACGTGTTTTTCACTGATATAACACATAAGAATGTTATTTCATTTAGCCGCATAGTGAGTTAAAGTATGGTCGGCCGAACCACGCAGATCAGCTTCTACCTCTGAAAAAATCAACGCGGTGGATGTGGACGGCCCCTTTCCTTTTTTTATCAAAAGCGCATGCCTTGTTTCCCGGCTTCATTGTGTCAACCTTTAAAGCTAGAGGCTGCATACAGCAGTGCACCGGCTACAGCCCGAACAAGTGTTTTACCAGTCAAAAATCTTTCACGTAGACAAGGATGAAAACTTAGTTTAAAGAGGCATGTGAAAGAGGAAGATGAGGTTATCTCCTAGAATCAAAACGTCCACCAACATAAGCTTTTTCGTACTGCCCATACCATCATAAGCTTTCGTATTTGGGAAACTACTTTTTGCAATTCCTACTCTCTCTCTCTCTCTCAATCTTTCTTTTTTTTACTGATTCCCTTACCTAATTTTCAGTTCGTTAGGTCACCCTAACCTCCTGCAACCCCCTCTGCTACGGAAACAGAGTTACACAATTTTTGTTAGGTCATCCCACGCTTGCCATATGCAATCTGCAATTTAAATAGTCACCGCCTGGTTATGGTCAATCCCCCTTGTGGGTATGTGCCATTTTGGGAGGGGAACAACAACAACAGCAAGTTTTGAGTGCGTATAACTTTGCGCCGTTATACCACAAGGGACGTCCAAATGACCGTACCATGCAGAAACCCGATGCCAACACTCCGCAGCCAACATCGATATGATGAAGCAAGCAACTAAATGTCAAGCGTAACCAGCTAAAGCTCGCGTCATCACGTCGTTCCCCATTACGTTTACGGGAAGAGAAGTGCTGTCGTTATACGCATGCGCGCTCGATGAAAAGGACGCAGTGACGTTTTCGTCGTTGGCCTCGCCTTTTCACACCAGCCGGCCCGGTTGACATCGGGGGCGACTGGAACGCATTCGGACAGGGATCCCTCGAGACACGATGAAAACAGCGCGCTTGAAACAGTGTCATCTCGACGCCGAAGCACTCGAGCAGGGAAGTGAGGAGGCGTCGCGAGAGGCGGCGGCCCTCGTAAGCAGCCAAGCACCATAAGGAGGCGAGCGGCAAAGCCATGCGGGGAGTGCGCGCGCGCGACGCGAAAGACGCGGCCCACGAAGTCGTTGAGCGCGCTCCTGTTTTCGCGCGCTTTTCGTGCGTTTCCGCGGGCCGCGCGGAAGTGAGCGGGCCGGGGGAGGCGCACGCGTGCCACCCGGAATCGCCGGGGCCAATATTTGCGCACCCGTGGCCAATTCCGCCGAACGGCCCCGCTCCGTCTTTATACGCGGGCGCTCGCTGAGCGCGCTTCTTCCCCCGCTCCTCCGCGAATATGCGCGCCCGACGCAGCCTTGAAACATTTACAGCGGACAATAAAAGGCAGAGAGGCTTCATCTTCTTGCTGCAGCCCCGTCTCGGAGGAGCGCGGTGTCTTTTGCATCCGAGCGGGCCCGCCGCCGCCGCCGAAACGAGCAGCACAGGCCGCCGAGTCTTTTACACGGCCAAATGGATGTATCGGCGCAGCGCTAGTCGGGATTTTAGCGCTGCGGGCTGAAGGCGCGCGGGGGGGGGGGGGGGGTCCCTTTATACGCCCAGTTTTTTATCCCCGCGGCTGCTATGCCATCAGCCCCCGCTGTTCCTATGGAGGAGCTGGGCTCCCGAACGCTGATGCGCTCTCTAACGATTTGTTTCAGCCACTGGCGCTTCCCCTAACGGAGTCGGCGCCGGAGCGCTCGACGCGCGGGGACAGCCCGCCAGATTAGGCAGCGACCCCTTTTGTAATTCGCTTGCCACTGCGCCTCCGCTCTTCCGAAACGCTGCGCCGAGCCAAGTGGCCGCGGTGGTCCTCCCCCTCCCTTCGGACCTTTTTTTGTTTTTCCTTTCCCTCCCTCCGAAACGCTTTTTATTTCTCTCTCTTTAATGTAGTGAGCACATTTTGCACGAATGCGACCGGGCGGACCTGTCCGTATGCCCGATGGGTTTCCATTGTTTGTCGTATCATTTTGAGTTGTCGAGAATAAGCAACCGTTCAGCTCTTGCAAGTGTGTAATTCTGCCACTGGCTGACGTTACTTTGGCGCCTCCGGGACTTTGCAGAGTCTTTGGCAATTCGTCTACAACATGACGCGTAAGAGCTGTCAGACTGTAGTTAGCGTTTTCTCTGGGTCCTCTGTGGCAGGTTGTTGCGCGAAAGGGGAAACTGAGCCAGTGGCCACGATAGTGACCCTTCAACGAATAATGTTTATCAACCTTGCACTTTTTTTTTGCCACTCTGAGGCGCCGATTTTAAACTGCAAATATCTTCACCGAGTTCTTGCTTTTGGCTTTCTCAAAAAAATGTTCGCCATCGATTTCTGGAAACCATTTTGAGCGCATACATAAACGCGTTTTGTCTCTTCTGTTAAATGTCGTCTGTGGGATGTGCCGGACGCCATCAAGCACTGATTTATTAACTGCAAAGATGCACTTTGGTTTTGGAAGGTGTTACAAGGGACACTAGAAAAGCTCTGTTTTAAATTCCCACAATGCGCGATACCATGTGGCAACTCAGCGTGATTACGAACTTTACCAGATGATTTTACTAATTTTACTGCACATCCTGCGAAAAACGCTCATATTATATTGGATCGTAGCCTCTCGTTTCCATCTGAACACATTTTAGTCAACTGGTGCTCCAGCTTGAGCACATTTATGAGGAAAGTGACTTTTCGCTAGATTTGTTTCCATGTTTGATGTGCTCTCTCTTCACCGCTATTTTAGTTGGGTTAGTGTGTGAAGTTTTTCGGTTAAGCTACTGCAGCTCAGCCGCTAGCTTTGTATATGGTCTGAGTATATAGCCCATGCCAGCGCAAAGAAAAAAAAAGCAGTGGTCGCCGAGTAATCCAGGGCATGACATCATGTAAACACGCTACTGGCTCCGCACCGGCGCGAGTCGAATTAAGCTCAGAAATGTTTTTTTTATTTCTGTATGTGCGCACTTCGGAAAGACATTTGCATTGCTCGCCATCGATTTCGGCGATACTTAAAGCGTCAACATCGCATAAGGTTCGGAAAATGTTCCACTCAGATTGCATAGAATGAGAGTTGAAGCATTTACATTCTTAAAATGACGCACAAGACTACCGTTCATAGCCAACAATTCTGGGCAAAGGTATTTTTGAACGAGAAAGAGTTTACGAACACAATTTCTTCATATATTCTAACATTTCAGTACAACAACCAATACATCCGCAGATCTCCCGTCGGCAGTCGTGCATTTGTTTGCTGTTAACGTTTTCGCTATCGTCGAACGCGTTCCCCGTTGGTTTTCTATGGCAGTCTCAACTGCATGCTCGATGCGCGCGATGGAAAAACTTTAAAAGAAAGGTCTTGTTACACATCGGGAAAATGTTGAATTCCCTTCAGTATTTCCATAACAGTGGCTTACATTTTTTTTTAATATTCAAAATTTCTGTCCAGCAATTTTGGACATGTATACGCCGTTTTTGTCGTCCTGTTCCACGCTGGGACCTGGAATAGAAAGCGCAGAAGTTTTCGCCACCGCAAGGAGACACTGCAATGTCGGTTTAATTATCAAATACACGACCTCACATTCATGCAAAATGGCACATCGCCACCGATTGAGCAAGACTCCCCGCAGCCGCCGTGGTGGCTGAGTGGTTATGGCGCTCGGCTGCCCGCCCGAAAGACGCGGGTTCGATCCCGGCCGCGGCGGTCGAATTTCGATGGAGGCGAAATTCTAGAGGCCCGTGTACTGTGCGATCTCAGTGCACGTTAAAGAACCCCAGGTGGTCGAAATTTCCGGAGCCCTTCACTACGGTGTCCCTCATAGCCTGAGTAGCTTTGGGACGTTAAACCCCCATAAACCCATAAACCCAAGACTCCCCGCAATTATGCGTCGTAATGGTATTCGCACGTGAGCCATTAAAACGGTCAACTTTCTTTATTCATGCAACGTAGAGGGTTGGTCAAGAGTCCTAAGGTCACCGGATCTGCTTTAGAGTCTTGCAACGGGGCACTTTGACCCCCCCCCCCCCCCCCAAAGCTAAAAATCTCTGGAAAGCGAGGAGGTGCCTCCATCCTCACACCTGAGGACCTTGGTGGATTTATGGGCGCGATAAGTTACGCTTCTTAGCCATTTCTTGTAAAGGCTGTGGATTATTTTAATAATAGCTGGAGCACCTCTCGCCACCCCATGCATGGATGACGATCTCTGATGGCAGCAGGCATAAATACCTAACATTGTCACTGTGCAATGTGCGGTCGTATCGGCAAACAATCATGCAGCAAAAATAAAAGCGGCCTAGAAGTGGCGACCGTAACAAGAGTGCATGAATAATGGTGTATAAATTTCTTTTCAGGGTCTCCATAGCCCCAGGAAGTCGACCTGCTCGGCTAAAATAAAATGTCATTTTTGCATTACGAATAAAAAACATAGAACGCTATAGTTGGTATTATGTACTTCGCATGCTTTGCACCAGCACTACTGTTTCTGAGACGCAACCATAAAAGGCATTGCGTTCTTACTACGCCTGCCCAACATTCGACATGTACAGCCGTTGTCAGAAGCATACAGCCCATTGGGTTAGCTTCTAGGCCGTACAGTGTGGCTCGTTTTCATCGTCAGCGTTCCAAATTTCAAGATAGTGAGAACTCACGCCCTCATCCGTCCGAAGCTTAGGACCAGACTTGTACGTAACTCGTTACAAGTAATTGATTACTTGCAATAAAATTCATTTCCTTCTAATTTTGTAATGCATTGATTACCTTTCGCAAGGCGTTCTCGGTAACCTAACTATATATTTTTTAAATAATCGATTACTAGCAATCCGTTGCATGGTTTTCCAAAAACAAGTTGTAAAAAGTGATATTGCTCGGAGAAGATAAACTCGGTAACAAACACTGGTGTAGCACGGAATCGGCTCGCGTTAAAGCGGCAATGTTCGAGCCGCAAGCCCAAGCCCACATGCAAGCCTAAGCGGCCTGCATGTGACCAGCCCCGTGTTCCGTGCTTCGCATTTCACCACGGCGGTACAACGGAATGTCGTGTTTGGTGATCTTGAGCTTTCTACCCCCAGTGCGCGAACAACAGCGAGGCGCCGCGCTTTGCATAACTTCGAGGTGGTGCGCAAGGCCTTCGTATGTTGAAGCAACGCACTTCGCTCCACCGCGTACACCGAGGCACTCTTCAGTGCTGCTACCGACGTGCTCACGAGAAACGTGAAAAAAAAATGCCGAAAAAAAACAATTGCAGATGAAATTACCAACGTATGCACTGCAAAAGACTATAGGTCAAGCAAGACGAACCAGCCCACTCTCTTATACGTGTATATCCCTTACAAAAACTTCTTTAGACAGTCCATAGACTGTCCATAGACTTCTGTCGTTAATGTCTATAGACTCTCTATAGACGAACACTAGAGAACAGTCTATAGACAGTAGCAATCCTATAGACAGTCTGTAGACAATCTATAGATTTATGGCCACACACTTGTAGACTTTTGTCTATAGACTATGAGTAGACAAAAAATAATCTATAGTAAGCAAATAGAGTCTAAGAAGTATATAGACTGTCTGTAGACCATTTTTATAAGAGATTTGTGCTACGCTAATGAAAGATGGATGGAAAATAACGTAATATTGATCGAATAATTTTCTCTAATTATTCAGTTATTTTTCATGGGCTGTCATTAACCACTGAAATCAGTTACATTTCAGATGTAGTAATTGTAACTGTAATCGGTTACTTGTTTTCTGTAACGTGTACAAGACTGCTAGGACCTCCAGGTGTGCTGGACAGCCCCACTGCACTCTGTAGGAAAAAACAGCGCAAATAACACAGGACTAAGAAAGACAGGCAGACACGAGCGCTAACTAACAACAGTTTATTTAGAGCGAGAGCGAAATAAATATACGGAAAAAATGAATGATGCGCAGTCGTGCAAAAGGAAAAAAACAACAACGTCAAGGCAAGGGCACCAAGCTCGTCATTCTGAGTTAAGATAGTTCAGCTCGTGGCGTGATAATGAAGCAGAAGGTTTGCTGGCACATGAAGATCCCTTGCGCGCGATGACAAGGGCTTCATAGATTTCCCTCGTGCGTTGCTCGGGGTAGCGTCTGAGAATTTTGCACTGTTCAAAAAGGGGGACGCAGTTCTCGCACGATTTATAGTGTACGACCAGGTTGCTTTTGGGAACAATGTCCTACGAGGATGAGGCGTGCTCCTTGAGGCGATCATTTGTACAGCGCCCCCGTCTGGCCAACATACCAGCCTCCGCAAGAAAAGGGCACCTCATAAACTACCTGGGTACAGCAATCAACAAGATGCGTCTGATGCCTTTTGCTGCATACAACCCTCCTGGGGCCAGAAGAGTTTACTTTTTGCACACACGCTGCAGTTTGCATGGGGCACTGAACATCACATGTACTCCCACTCTGCGCGCAACGCGCTTAAGTTTGTGTGAGAACTGGTGAACGTACGGGATGACTGCGACTCTGTGTCTGTTTCTTTGCTCAATTTTTTTGCGGTTCGTACGATTTCGGCAGCCTTTCAATAACCCTTCAGCAACACTGTACAAGACAGATTTTGGAAATCCTGCTGACTTCAACCATTCGATGTGCGCGAGGAAACTTTCCTGCACTTGGTGTTTGCACGACCTGGTGATGGCATTCTTGATGGCTCCTGAGGCGACCTGCCGTTTGAGGATATTTTCTGTCTTTCTTAGTCCTGTGTTTTTTGCGCTGTTTTTTCCTACAGAATGTCTCACCAATTTGCCCAACAATACACCTTGACCCACTGCACTGTTTGGAAGCAAAGCCCTTGGGTTGTTTTCTTTTTTTTTTTACAAAGGCTGTAGAGTATATTTGATCCTAGTGTACAAACCAACTTGAACCTGGATTTTGTTTTGCCCTCAAGCGCATTTCACTCAACTATGCATTTCCTGCTACACCTGCACAGACACCCGAATTTCGCAACAATCATTTTTTTTTTTAGAGTTCAAACATCCTTCGCACGCTTGAACACGTCTCCCTGCGAGTCGGCGAGCATATACACTAGCCGCCATGATTTCGGGTGCATGCAAGATCATTTCGAGCGGGACACACCTCATGAATTGTTCACTGGGAATCGGTAGCGGCATGTTTCAGTAGAAGAAATGTAAAGCTCTACTGAAATGATTATTTGTGCAAAATTTGTGCAGAAACGTTCTCTGCGGTATGCAGTACTTCGCTACCCTTTGCTTGGCCATAGAGGGCCAGCAAATTCTTTGCGTGCTTCTTAACACTCGTGTCAGGCAAAAAGCACCTATACACTTCTGGCTTTCCTCACAGTGAGGAGGAGACGGCGACAATTGTAGTGTATAAATACTTATTCGCCTAAACAACTGCAGACTGCTCGCGCTCTTTTTACGAAAAGTTGCCTTTTGGTGGGCGACATTTGTATAATACCACGTTTTAGCAGGAATACACTTTTGCTTTTAAAATAACAGCAATGTGCCGTCTATAGTCAGGCATAAGCAAACGACGATATATTCGACATGCATGGTGTGGTCGTGCTATTTTTCGTCAGGTCCAGAGAGAAAATAAGTCACGGGAAGACAATGAGGGTGGTAATTTGTCCGCCTATAAAAAATCAAACACCTTCTGCGGACTTCTGGACAACCTTGCGAGCCGCGACTCTTTGGCTTTAGGTCTTACCATGAACGACAGCAGCTGCAGTTTTATTTACTTTGTACGAACCAGGCAAGTATAGTCACGAAGCGTAAAGCCGCTAAAATGCCACCAAACGTATTGTGCGTCACACAAGCGTGAAACCGAAGGTTATGGCAATTAAATGTTTAACTTAAAAGAGAACAAGAAAATAAAAAGGCGCCAGCGAACCCGCATTATATAGTCTGGAGAAGTGCTACTATATAGTAACTGCTGTAGTGACGCAGCATGCACCATGTACGATTTTCAACTGGAGGTCTTTCGTTCTTACTGCCACTGTTACCTGCTTCATGCTTGCTGCTTCCATTGGGGGATAAGGGGTGTGACAGCTATTTAAAACTCTGCACAGAGTTTCAACTCTCAATTAACTGTAGTATGGGTAACCACTGGATGGGAGCTGCCGGAATCAGACCGCATCAGCTTCCCATCTTATCTTATCTGATAAAGATGATCAAATTTAGCAATGCGATCCTTCCTGCCTTATTTACGTGAATGCAAGAAGAGGTTAGTGCCTGATAGTGGCATCGGGGAACACTCGCCGGAAAGGTCGACAAAACCGCACGAGAACTGATAAATCAGTTAGAGAAAGTTAGCAGTAAGCATGTGCACAGATAAAATATGCAACGCACAACGCAGAGCATCGCGCAAACTGCTACTCAAAATATTAAATG
The DNA here is from genome assembly GCA_030143305.2 of Amblyomma americanum. Lineage (NCBI taxonomy): Eukaryota > Metazoa > Arthropoda > Arachnida > Ixodida > Ixodidae > Amblyomma > Amblyomma americanum. The sequence goes on from JARKHS020030949.1 coordinate 132,942, forward strand.
ATTAAAGAGCAACAACCTAACAGATAGAAAAAAACACAAGCAGGAAGTGAGAATAAAAATAACAAGTCATACAAGCGCACTGGACTTGCGTCTTACAAACAACGTTGCCACATAGCGCGTAATAATGCCCAGTGCGGTGGTGTAGGTTGCGTGGGTACATGCGTAAAAACTAGGGGTTGCACAGTTCACTACAGAGAGCGAACTTAGCGGTGATCAATAATGCAGCCGGCATCCAGTAACGTTTTAAGTACCATAGTTGTTAGGTTATGACGATGAGACTAATTTATTTTTGGGAAGACCAGAGAGAAGGGAAAGGAAAATAGGTTAGCCAGGCCAAATGTATGTTGTTACCTTGCACTCTGGGCTGGAGGGACAAAAAGATAAAGAGGAGAGGGAGCAGAGCACGCAGCAAGGTGCCCTAGCTGTGGGCGCAGCAAGCTTACCACAGAGTATATAGGTTTTGCATCGTTCTGTGGCGCAAAAAGCCGCTGGGCTCCTGCTGCAGCGCCTGAGGTTAACGTGCCTCAGGGAACACCTGTACACAGACTGTTGGAGCAGCAGTCCAGTGAGAGGCCCACACGGGCCTCTCGTTGGACAGCACAGCATCCTATCTAACTTGAAGATGTGCACCCTGTCATCGGTCCTTTTGGACTTCACTCGTGATTACGCAAATTGTGCCCATTCATATGACTCACCTCTTCTATTCCTACAGGCAGCAATCAACGTTAAGAACAAAAGGTGTCAGACAGATTATAGTGATAGACGAAAAGATATTTGAGCGGCGTAGCTTGAGAAGTAAGATAAAAAAAAGGAAATACGTGGAGTACCGCACTTGTTAAAGGATGGTTGAAGGCGAAGAAATTGGGCAGGGTGCCTCAGTACCCGGACGAACATAATGCTACAGGCCCGTGTACTGTGCGATGCCAGTGCACGTTAAGAGCCCCCAGGTGGTCGAAATTATCCGGAGCCCTCCACTAAGGCCTCCCTCATAGCCTGAGTCGCTTAGGGACGTTAAGCCCCATAAAAACACAACAAACAAACAATACACAGTTGAGGTGAATATAAAGCGCCGCCTGAAGAAGGATAGCCTACGAAGGCAAAGAAAGGAAATGATGTCTATTGGGGAGAAGTAAAAGAGAAGGGTGACTGGGAGTGCAGCCGCGCATCATGTGGTGGCTGTGAATTATAAATAAGGATTGGTAGCGGTGCCTGATGAGACAGAATACGAAACGGCGCTCAGTGATAAAAAAAAGAGAAAGAAGGCGAAGAAAGGACCGCGACCCCTGACGAGGAGGAGTGAAACTATGGCTGCACAGCCATGAGTGATGATGCTTTATGAGAGAAAGAGAGAGCGAGAAGTGAAAGAAAACAAATAATCCAAAGCACATGTTGACTTGAGGACAACATAACAGAGACGAGCGGAGAATGCAGAATGGCATACACTTGCATAAGATATTGCGTTCTATTTTCTCTTCTTATTCTTCTCCGTCTCAGTCATCCTGTCCCAGCTTGCTTAATTATATTCTGCAAAGCTACACCGTAAGCTTCCATGCTTGGTCCTGTAAGCATTTCGCATGTAGATGACGAGAGGAAGTAGAGAAGTGTGCTACGGAGAAAGTGAAGGGAAGGGAATGTAGAGGCTGTAGTCACAGACAGGCTCCTAACAGTTTATAACTGTAGGTCCTCAATAGAGACAGCGCTCTTGTTGCGAGACAAGACAGCGGACTAAGAATGCAAAGTTAAGGTAAGCGTGAAAGAAGGCGTAAAAGGATGCAGAGGAGGGCGCCAGACTAATGAACGAAGTACAAGAAGAGTGCCAGATGAGAAAGCCGATAGGAAGACCGGATTGAACATCATGGCCTATACTTCTCATGTGAAGGCTGGGATCGCACGGTTACGCGGCCGCTGGCCATTTTTCATAATGTTTGCGCGTTCGCTTAGTCCTCCCGTTTATAACAGAAAAATAAGTGCTCGCCCAATAGAAAGATAAATGTGTTTTCGTTTCATCGGTATGCGTTTTTATTAGCAGTAATTGTTGGTACAAGTAGAATGACCTTAAAACGCAGTGCATAAAGCAGTACTTTTGTTCAACTTGCCTGTTTGCGTGCAGCGTTGAGGAAAAACTGCTCACCCCCCCCCCAAAAAAAAAAAATAATATGGCTGCTTCTGCAGCGTTTAAATGAAATGTTAATGTCGGTACATTCGAAGCGGTTTTTGGCTCTAGTGGATAGTTATTTAGAACCGGCGCTCTAAAAAAATCTAAAATAGCAAAAATTACGCATATCAGAGGCTTACTAGCTTCCCATGTAATTGACAAAGCACATGCATATTTGGCGCATGTGTGGCACGTGAACATTTCCTTAAGAGTGCAAAGTTTATTTGAGCTGCCCGTAGTAGTTCTTGAGTTTTAGTTGTTCAAAGTCTGGACACACAACACAGTACCAGGAGCCCTTCCCCCTGCACGTCACCGATTAGTCGTCGATGTAAGTGCCTTTAACGAGGAGTTCAAAAGCGCTCACGTGCATACCCATCTTGTCTGCCCTTTCGTATGTCTATGCGGTAAGCTGTCATCCAGCACACTCCCTTTTAGGGCAGGGTAAGCTGCATATAAGTCCCAAAGCATAGTAATTGCATCCGGTTGTCAATGGAAGGAGGCTTTTACATGCAGCACCGGAAATGTTGAGGTTAGCAGATAAAGGAGGTTCGAACCTTGGTTAAATTTTTCGTAACTACTAAGCCTTCGCATGTTTTAACGCGATAGCCTTAAGGCTCCCGTTTTGCAGAAAATCCGGCGTCTTCAGCGTCGTCGTCAGCATTGTGAGCGAAAAATGGGGTGGTGTACGTAGGGTGGGCCAGGTGGCCACCCCCAACCCCGGAGACCCAACTATAGGTGGGCCACCTATGTCACGTGACCTCGTGGCGTCATCCCAAACTGCCCACCGGATTGTGAGAAAACTGACCACCGTGGCAGGTGTCAGTTGAATTAATTATTGAGCGCGAGAGTTTCCTCGAGGAGAGCAACCTGGGTCTCATGAGCCCCACCGGTAGCAGCACCTGCCATCGCAGGGCAGTGGCGCGTCCGTTAACCGCTGCACCATTGCACAAGGAGTGGCATAAGGACTCCCAGGAACCTATGAGTGCAGCCTTGAAAGGTACAAACTCGCCTGCCTTAATAAAGTTTTTCATCCATCATCCATATGAGTGCAAAGTTGAGAATGACCAATTCCGCATATATGGACATTAACTCATCACGCTATCGCGTCATATCGTTAGGCGGAGCTTAAGTGTTCCCTCCAGTTTCTTGAAAAGGGAATCTGTTTCCGCTACCAACCGTATTTCATGTTTTTAGTTATGGGAATCTTCCCCCGGACCTGGGCAGAATACTCTGCCGCTGAAAGGGAGTGCTCTAAAGACAGCTTGCCCCCTTTTTACTCCCATATAGGCCTGTTCGGGTTTAGAGTCCAAAATTTACATAGGGATAGCGCCAGGGACGAAGACTGGCTAAGGACTCTTATTTTCGGCCGCCATTTAAAGGTTTCTAGCTAAACTTGTCGAAGCCAATACATTTCAGCAAAGTGTGTGCGGACCAGGTTCTACACGTGAGTCGTGAAACCTGCGTTGCAAACCGCGGTAGCGACGGCGCAAGAATTAAAGACAGTTTCATACATTCTCTGAATCTGAACCCCTAGGCTGACACGCTTCTTCCCAAGCTTGTTTCTCATTTAATGCTAGGCAACGAACAAAACTACTCTCCCGCGTTGGTGTGTCAGATTCTCCCCATCTTACTTCTGCTCAATACATTTCTCAGACAAGAATGGACCGATATGTTACCCACGTTTCGTACTCTGGAAAGCTGACGCGGAGTAGCGTTGTGCACTTTCGCCTTCAGCAGCTCGTCAAGGAAGTAAAAACGTGAAAAATCCTCGCGCGATGGTCAGGTTCCATTTAGTTTTTCTTTGTTTCCATCTGTATGATACTATCTGTGGAAAGTAGCCAGCAAAGGCTCAAACTTTTATGGGAGCTGGCCACATTAAAGGTGAAACAGCTGCCCAACCCCGATGCTGTGATTTCAACTCGTACGTCATTCTTGACCGCCCCCCTTCCCCTTCCGTAAATGTCTACAGACAGAGCAGATGATGCGTCCTTCTGCAGAAGAGATACATCACTGAGGACCCTGTGCAAGGGGAGTGTACGACCACGCTGCGCTGACCCCAGCGTGGACGCCGCTCCCCTGGGCGACCGCTCGGGGTTCCTTCGGGCGGACGTTAATATTATTTGCTTTTTCTGGGAGGGCAATGTCGCAACAGCTGTACGCCCGAGGTGCAGTTTGTGCTGGGCCAACACAGCGCTTGGAAAGCGTGGTCAGCCTACTCCTCCATATTGCACAGTAGCAACTGCGCAACACGGCAGAAAATGAAGAAAGACAAGAACCGAAAGCCAGGACAAGACGCGTGGACGCTGGTCATTAAATTTCGCAGCATGCGGTGACGAATTGCGTCCCTGCAGTGCCCTTTATGAGTTCCAGCTCGGGGCTGGAGGCCAGATTGACAACGTATAGGTTTAGTTCTGATATAAATGCACTTAAGTTTCTCACTTTGACAGTTTCATTTTACCCCTTTTTTCTTACTTGCAAAGATACAAACGCAGCCGGTCATTCTAATGCAGTTCATTCCCCCCTGTTTCGAAGCTCTTGGTACCAATTAAATGAGAGGTCACGAAGCTTTCGATCACCTTCTGCAGGCACAAGTAAGCGTTAGGGTTCTTGCGCTCGTCTCTCGTGTGTCATTGGCCTTCTGTTGCAGCGCCGTCCACTCTGCAGCGAATCGAGTGTCTAAAACACCACTCATGAACGATATCGTTATTTTTGCTTACAGTGAAAATTATTTCGATTCTTCGTCCATTAGAATAAGTAGCGGTCCCCCGCTGCGCTTGGTACCAACCGGTTATCTAGTCCGTAGAAGCTTTCCCCTATCCTGGTGCTCGGCTTCTCTGCGGTGAAATGCTGGGTAAATGGTTCTTTGACTGCACCATGTATAGACGAAAAATATCTTAGGGAGCATGGCGCTTTTTGGCCAAGGCGGCCCTTGTACCCATAGAATTATCATCATCAGATAAAGTAGACAATTTGAAAACAATAGTATTCTTGCTGAGCTGCGACATGGATTCTGCATATCGGGGCCCCAACGAACTATTCTTGACATTATTTTGAACAGAGGACATGTATACATATAATCTTTTGCCAGTGAAAAGTGGCCAAACGCCCTCTGTTCAAAATATAAGATACATATATGCAAGCTTTTCCCAGCTCCTTTGAACCGCACGAGTATTGTCGAAAGCTGTATAATATTGCGCGTCGCGTGATCTAAGTAAATATTTCAATCTTTGGTATATACAGTAACGATCAGTAAAGCAGTGATCTAGTAAAATTGCTTCCTTTTGGTAATTTCTGCATGCACTACCAGAATTTTCTGTGAACATGAATTGAAATACATGCGTATTTCAATAACTAAAAGAACTAATCACTGCCGTCATGAGGAAAATATCAGACACAATACCGCAGGACGGAAATGGAGTAAATGTTAGCCATAATTGCAAAACACATGCTTAACCAACGCTGGGCAAAAACGACAGTAGCAAACACGCAATATTATAAAACTGCGCCATTGGAAAAGCTTTGAGGTTTTTGCCTAAGACTCCGCAACCGATATACGAGAGCAACAGTGGACGAGGACTGGTGATTAATTGCAACCACTACTCATATTAATTAATGCGTTAACCAAGAGCTCACCATGGCCCATCGAACTGCGGCTAACGTGGACACTGTGGCTACATATTGCGGTCTTCTACCAAGATGAACTGAAAGGCAGGGTCTGGGCACGCTGTACGTCATGTAAATATTAGTGGTAAGCAATGAGCAAGATCTTGTGATTTTTCTGGGTTTGTGCCGAGTGAAAAAAAATATAAATAAATAAATTAAATATCCGTGTCTGGGACTCGAATCCGCGGCGGTGCGAACACATCAGCTTCGCTGGCCACTGCACGAGAGTAGTAGACTGGCGCCGCAGCCGATCACGCCTCGTGTTAAACTGCAACACACTCTCGCGCTGTGCATTGTACATCGTCGTCTTCAACTAATACTGTTATCAAACTAATATTCACGCTTTGAGATATATGGCGGTAGAAACAGAAAGATATGCGCTGCATGCGTTGGCTTGGACAACGCTGTGGCAGAATCACGACACTGGAGCATAGGCCGCCGGTGTACATTGGGTAAATTAACATTGACGATGATAAAGTTGAAGATGCGCACAACTGGCTCACCTGGGTCAGTGGACACCTCAACCACGCCTTCAGGTACGTGGCGGTGGTGTACACCTGCAAAGTAATGTGCTTTCGCACAATATTTCATGCTTAGCAACGCTACACCGCCAGCCATTTTTTTTTTTTTACAGGAGTGACGCTGCCGCGTAATCCACTTGTTATCATTCCACCATGCCTGCAGCGGGCGAGAGTTTGCAACTGGAATAGCAGCACCACCCAAACGGTTATGGACGAAAAAGGATCTATCTAATTCTTGAATGAATATCAAACCAATACTCCTGATACCCGAACAATAAAACGAAAACTACAATTTGAAAACAACAAGCATTTTAAAAAAAGATTGTAAACATGTTTTCTTTTTGTGGTTGCTGTTGTATTTTGGTACCGTGCTTTAGAGTACGCAAAACAAAAAAGTGGGCTGCATGGAAATCATATTGCTCATTATGAATAAGAAAGAAGTAAGCAGGCGTACTTTGTCGGTTATCATAATTAGGCTGCTTTTCACCATCAAGCAGTTCTTTTGTTTTACTTTAGATAGCTTTAGGCACGTCTTCAGGATAGTCATATGCACAAGAATCAGCAAGAATGGTGAGTTTATACGTATAACACCGTAAAAATGATACTCAAGAGAAAAGTGATAACGCTGTTATTATTAAATGCAGAGTTCACCACAGAACGAGCAGAACTTGTGCTTATTTATCGTTGACAGCTCAATTCTGGATAATTTCACGCCACTGACCTAGACTTTGCGCTCGAACTTCTTCAATTTCCTTCAAAAAATCGTAGTTTATTGCATTACAATGACAAATTTTACCCCGCCTGCTTTTTGGCGCAAAAAAAAAATGCGTGCCGTGGCCGCCACCTTAAGTTTCGAAATAGTAGCAAAACCAAGTCTAACAAAACAATTAGTAAAAGGAAATATTCTGCATATTACTATGACGTTTTTTGTGTGTGTGTGTGAATGAAAGGCATTACGCTTTCATACAGAAAATATTGAACTTAATTTGTTTTATTTTTCCTTCATTACAAAACTCGGAAAAACGTATGAAACTATGTGATTCTGAAATACATTTATCAAATTTTAAGTTCTCACATTAGTCATTCCAAGTAATTTTCCAAGTTGTCCGGAAGGATGAGAAGCCGATAAAAATATTTCAGCGATCATAAAACGCAAGGCGTGTCAGAAAAACTTTCTCATTTTGAGAAAAGTGTTTTTTTTTGCGGCATATTAAGCCGTCAGTTGCATAGTGAGGTCGTCCTAGTAAATATATGAAAGGTAGTGAGCTGCACAGTAACTTTCAATGGCATTTATTTTAGGGAATTTATACGGAGTAATTTTTATTTCACGCAAGAAAAAAATTCTGGTGGTTTAGCATTGCAAAGAACGAAATATTGTGCGAAGGCACAGTTTTTTTTTTGCAGGTGGACACCACCGCCACGTACCTGAAAGCGCAGTCGAGGTTTCCACTGACCCAGGGAACCAGTTATTGGCATCTTAAACTTTTTCATCGTCAATCGCAATTTACCTAATGCCCGCCAGCGGCCTATGATCCAGTACCGCGTTTGTGCTGCAGTGTTGTGAACGCCAGCGCGTATTGCTCTAGTGCCGTATTTCTGCCGCAACGTTGTCCACGCCAACTCATGCAGCGCACACCTCTTTGTCACTACCGCCACATGCTCGAAGTGCGAATATCAGTTTCATAGCGGTATTAGTTGATGAAGACGACAATGTGCAATGCACAGCGCGAGAGTGTGTGGCAGTTTAACACGAAGCGTGTTCGGCTGGAGTGGCAACCACTCCTAGTGCTGTACTCTTCATTGCCCTCTTTCTAATGCATCGTTGCTTAGGTGTGTCGTATCGTTGTATCGTTGTTATAGTGTATCGTTGTTTAGGTATATGATGTGCCCTGAGTTGCGTCTTTTCTCGTGCTTGGTTTAGGTGATTCGCGTTATGCATTGCGCTGATTTGCGATATTTTTCTTCGTGGTTTCTACATAGTTCATGTACATAGAACATTTCTTCGCTGGAGCAGTGTGCACTGGAGACAGTGCACACTGGAGCCGGCTGCAAACGAGATATAAGCAGCGCTGCAAGCTGCGCCAAGTTGGTGCTGCAATGTTTAGGGGTCGAAAGATCGGCTGGCGTGTTCATCCATGTTTCGACACTTCAAACTCCTAGGTCGCTGAGTACGACGCAAGTCCGGCATGCAGAGCTAAGGTATTGAGAACCTGCGCTGCCAAGGTGGCACTGCAATTGTTCCATTCGGCGACTCAAAACTGCTTTTGTCAGCCGCTTGGGCCGATGCAAACGCGAGAACACATTCTGCGCGATTAAATACCCGCGTTTGTCTGACAGCATTCATTGCCTAGCTTCTCTCGGCGTAGCCCAGATAGCTGACGCACGGCACGTGCGCCTTCGACAGAGCGCGGAGGCTCACGCCAATAAGCGCCTGAAGGTGGCGCGGAAAAGTACTAATAGTACTACCCAAAACTGGTTTGCTCTTCTCGCTAGGCAATGTGTTATGGCGCTGCAATCGGCACCGCAAACTTCAGCACAAGTTCCCCATAGACAAGCGTCATGTTTGTAAACAAAGGTGGCGCTGCGGTCGGCAGCGACGCAGGGTGTAGGCAAAACGCACCACGCGTATTCACTGCGCCAAGCGACGCTGCCTTCGAACGAACTGGTGTATACGATTAGTTCAATGCGTGCGCGTCACTTGTGGTTAGAAACAGTTTTGTTGGTGCCCGGAGAGCAGTTCAGCACTTTTTCAGCCTGTTCGCCAGACGGAATTAGCAGGCGGAGCGCTGCATCGGGTGCTTCTCCGCTCCTAGATGGCGACAAGTAACAGCGCAGCGCTACGGCGGGTGAAAGCGCGAGGTATGGGGAGGAACTAATTGTCCACAGTTCTCAACTTATAGGCCGATAAAGCATACTCAGACTGCTAGTGCAAGATAGGACGACGTGATGCACGACGCGAATCAGCTTTCTCACGCAACGAACCTTGTAATGTGCTTCCTATTTTCATCGAGCCGCTTCACTCCGGAGACTTTGCAAATTGATGAACACTATAGCTGCTTTGAATAAGGCAAATGCGATCCGAGAGCTCCACTAGTGCATTCACAGAGACTTCCTAGAGCTCCAAACGAAATTTACGCTCACTCCGCTAAGCTATAAAATTTTGCTTGTTATTTTAGAATTTATTCATGTGCGCGCATTCTGCTTGATCGGAGTGGCTTCTGGCGTGGAATTTGCCGTGTTCGCCAGGTTCTGATCGACCTACAATGTGAAAATTCAAATTTGGGAATAAACACTGCGCGACTTTGTCCAGATCCTAGCGTAATCACTCGTTGGACTGGTGTTGAAACGACACACTTGTTCAAATTCGCGAAAATGAAAACAACCCAAGGGGCTAAACGAGCTCGGCGGTAATAAATAGCCGCGAAGCCGATCCGTCGTGCGCGCTACTACCCGAGTACGGTGCTTCTTCAAGCGCGGCACGGTGTGAACGCTGAAGGCGACTTGCGGCAGCTTTTTGTCATTTTCTTGCGCGCGCGAAGTGATGCTCCGGACGTTGTCCGGGTGATAAGCATCTGAAAATGGCCCCCTGCGTTCAACTTACGATCCCAAGCACATGGAACATCGCGCCTAAACTTATGCTGAGAGCTCGACAGAATGAGAACGAGTTGCAGGCGTTTCTCGATTTTTGCACTGTTCACCACGCGACCGAACAGCAACGATGCGAAGTCAGAGACTCAAACCAACTTATTAGATTTGAACGCAGAAACGCAATGTAATAACCCAGAGGGCGAAACGAGCTCGGCGGTAATAATTAGCCGCGAAGCCGATCCGTCGCAGAACTTGTCTCGCTCCTCGGACCCTTCCCGCCGCTTTCGCGCCTACCTGACTGCAATAAACTGGTGGAAACTTATGCCGCTTCCTTTCTTCTGCATTGCGGCTCAACCAACCGCACCACAATGTGTCGGCACGCCGTGAATTGTGCCCAAAAACATGCAAGCGTGGCGCACCCAATGCGGAAGGTCCCGCTTTTTGCCTACACAACGAAAGTCGCTGCTGACGCCAGCGCCGCCGCATCTCTTTGACGTCGCGGCCTGACGCTTGTCTATAGTACATGAAAACTTTATGTGATGAAACGTCCTGTGTTCTTTACGGAGGTAGTGCTCTTTCAAACCGCTCAGTGAGTTCAACTTCTTTTCCTTCAGTAATCTGCTGTGGAACCCAGAGGGCTGCGGCACCCAAGGTAGTTAGTTTTGTGCGACCTTCTAATAGCTCATAAGGTGTGGTATTTGACCTTTGTATGGCTTCAGAAGACTGGCTCTTGCTGCCAGCGTACGGAGACGAAGAATGACCAACTCGTTCGCTTTGACTTCTTTCTGCCACGGGTACTGCCAAGTAGATGATTTGATTTGATTTGTGGGGGTTTAACGTCCCAAAGCGACTCAGGCTCTGAGAGACGCCATGGTGAAGGGCTCCGGAAATTTCGACCACCTGGGGTTCTTTAACGTGCACTGACATCGCACAGCACACGGGCCTCTAGAATTTCGACTCCATCGAAATTCGGCCGCCGCGGCCTGGATCGAACCCGCGTCTTTCGGGCGAGCAGCCGAGCGCCATAACCACTCAGCCACCGCGGCGGCTGGGGGGTACTGCCAAGTAGTAGTTGCGTATAACTTTACTCCGCAAAATGGGAATGGAGTTAGGGTCTGGGCTCTTGAGCTGCGGGTGGTGTCCTCTGTCCAGGATCGCATGTTTCTTGCTGCCTCTTCAGCCCGCTCAAGCAGGCTAGCTGATCTTGCGGGTCAGAAGCTGGACAGAAGCCCTTCCCACTGCTCGACTGACGTGTCCTTAATTTTGGGCAATATCGGGCACCGCCAAGCTCACGAAAAACCCGACTCTGTTTTGCTCACGGAATACGGCCCTGACGCTCGAAGTAGTCATCACTCTGTTATCAGACCCCAAACAGCGCGACCTGGCAGAAGGGCAGATCAGTACTGTACACGTGGCGGAACATCCTTACGTTTTGGAAAGCGCTAGGCTGCATACAAGAAAAGACACACCCACACACACGACTTCTCAAAACGTAAGGATAATATATGAACTAGCCCCAGTCGTAGCTCTTCTCACTTTAATGTCATGGAATACTAGCCACACAGCTCGTGCTCGCACGGAAGGCGGACTGCAATGGTCTTTGATCCTCATCTGCAGTCATCAAGCGGGCTGACCTGATGCTCCTGCTGCGCGGCCGCTTCATTTTTTAGTTTTTGTAACCATGCATCCCTTTGAGCATGTGTCTGTATTGCCGTAGCTGAAAGCGTCCTCTCCGAGCATGCCATCTTATTAGGGTTGTGCAGCGCTGCTTATATCTCATTTGCAGCCGGCTCCAGTGCGCACTCCAGTTTTTGAAAAGCAGACACGGAGCAACGCCGCAGTAGGAGGTCGGTGCTCAAACTGCAAAATTACTTTCTCGTTTAAAACAAAAGTAAGCTTCCTAGAATAAACGCCATTGATTGGGGCTGTGCAGCTTACCACTTTTCATATTTTTATTATCACTATGCAATTGGGCTGAATATGTGGCAGAAAGAAACTTTTCTCAAATTGAGATATTTTTTTTTTCTGGCACGGCTTGCGTTTTCTGATCACTGAAACGTTTTTATCGGCTTCATTGCCTTCCGGATAAATTGCTAAAATAGTTGGAACGACTTATGTGAGAACGTAAATTTGATAAACATTTTAAATTCGCATAGTTTTGTGCCTTTTTCCGAGTCTAGAGCCGTCCGCCAAAGTTATTCACCACACAGTTAATATAATCCGTCATAGGGAAGATAAACGGGAAGGGGACGATCCCCTCTCCACGTGTACGGTATCGGCAACCGGGCATTGTCTGATTAACCTCCTTGCCTTTCCCTTCTCGGGCGCTCGACTACTGATCCGGAGTTCCCGGGTTCGATACCCGACCGCGGCGGCTGCGTTTTTATGGAGGAAAAACGCTAAGGCGCCCGTGTGCTGTGCGATGTCAGTGCACGTTAAAGATCCCCAGGTGGTCGAAATCATTCCGGAGCCCTCCACTACGGCACCTCTTCTTCCTTTCTTCTTTCACTCCCTCCTTTATCCCTTCCCTTACGGCGCTGTTCAGATGTCCAACGATATATGAGACAGATACTGCGCCATTTCCTTTCCCCAAAAACCAATTAGTATTAATATTTCCCTTCTCCTGTCTTCATCCTTGGTCGCAATCGCTGTCTATCGCAGCGCCCCGACAGCGAAGTGGTGATGCTGATTATGATGACTGACGGCGCTTGTTGACGCAAGGGCACCTAATGCAAAAGAACGCCAGAAACTGAGCCGGGATGTCAACACGACGATGTAGAAATTTATGGTGAGTGATGAGAATGGTGTATGACCGTAAGTGACACTGATAAAATAATAAAAGCAGGTGTACAATGAGTGCAAAATGTCAAAAAAATTGCAGGTTGTCAAGATAACATAAATATTCGAAACTCGTGTCACGTGTTCACTTAAATGAGACAGACTGTAAGCAACTCATCTTTCACAAAGCTGAGTGTTTTATCAATATGGAATCATTCGATAGGGTGCAAGACAAAGTTTAGGGTGAAGTGAAATGCATTGCTTGTGCACTTCAGGAAAATATGCTCTCCGATCGCTCTCATGTCCATCACACTTCTGGATTTCTGCTTTTCTTAGATCTTCTTCCGATACGACTCTGCATACATTGGCCGTAGGGCGATGGGCAGTTACTATTATTGTGTTCTCCAAAGGACACTAGGTTTGATAACCTGTTCAGCGGTTGTCTCTCACTTCAAGCAGCCAAGTCGCCGGTAGCCATTTTCGTGACCGTGTGGCCTAGGCTCGGAACTTCGGTTAGGCATTTTGCAACCATATCAAAAGTGACAATTTGTGTGCAGTCACATTTTATTTCTCACAATGTGCTTCATGATACTCCTGAACAAGGACGGACCTAAGGATCGCCCTTAAAAAATAGTTTTGAGGAAAGGAAATGACGCAGTAACTTCCTCACTTATCCTGGTGGACACCCGAACCGCGCCGTAAGGAAGGGATAAAGGAGGGAGTGCAAGAAGATAGGAAGAAAGAGGTGCCGTAATGGAGGGCTCCGGAATAATTTCGACCACCTGGGGACCTTTAACGTGCACTGATATAGCACAGCACACGGCCGCATTTTCGCCTCCCTCTAAACGTGGCCGCAGCGGCCGAGTTCAAACCCGGGAACTCCGGCTCAAGTAGCCGAGCGCCCTACCCACTGAGCTACCGCGGCGGGCGGATCACCCTTGCAGGGGGCAATTAGTGGGGGGGGGGGGGCGGGGGGGGGGGTGGTTGGCGGTCTCATTTGAACCATCTATTTTTTGGACTTTTTTCACCTAAAAATGGGGTTCAGGATGGCTTCCCTGTGTGAAATTTCTCGCTTTAGAGGGGAGGCCGCCGCTCCCTCAGACCCTCCCATCAATCCGCCCATACTTCGGAAAGGAGTCTGGCTTGCTTACTTAAACATTGCCTTGGCGCGCGTCCCTTTTTAGAGTGTGAATCAGATTTTCGAGCAGAAGAGGGAAAAGCCATACTGTATTATTTATTCTTCGAGAGTACATCAGCACTAAACCAAATATGGAGTAACCAGTGTTGGCTGCCTTACGCAATGTTAACGCCTCAGTCGCCAGGAGGGAAGAAAAGAAGAGGGTAAGAGACAGGAAAGATGTGAAAAGAGGACAGCGGAAGATTGGAGAGAGGGACAGGAAAGGGCGACCGCCGATTTTCCCAGGTCAGGTCAGCCCAGAGGTGCCGTCAAAGCTAGGGCCAAAGTGGTACGTCGCCATCGCCGAGGCTATTCTTACCTGAGGCGGATCAATCATGTCCGGAAATTTAACTATGGAATATTAAACTGCAACGTAAAAACTTGCTGTTCTTAAGCTACCTGTATATGACTAACGACGAGTAGGTTTTTACGAGAAGTTGAACAGAGCTCATATGCATGTGACTGCAATCAGTGCACGGAAATACCGCGGAACCAGGAGCTAATGTATACCCGAGCACACGCTGCGAATAGTTTATTAGCTAGCCGTTATGAAGAATGAAAAACAGCGGAAGCATTTTGTGCGTGGAAGCGTGACGCTTGCGAAAAAAAGGCATATCGTATGATTTTCCTTCATTCGCAGTCACAACTCACTCTTTGAGCTACAAGAAAGAGCGTGGCGAAAGCCAGAACCACTGCGTGATCTTTCCCTGCGCGCTTTGTTCTCTCTGATGGTCCGTGTATTAAAAGAGAATGTGTCGAAGACAGGAGTATATATAGAAAACACTGTTGACTGTGCAGAGCCCCCAAAAGAGGCCCAGCGACGAAGACGAGCCTCCCAGCCGAACACGGGCGCGTGTGGACACTGCTCAGGTGTCGGTATAAGGCGTGCGCGTTAGGGCTTTCGTTCGCCTTATAATGTCACACACACGCCGCCCCGCAGCCTCAATCGGCGGCCGCGCAAGCCTCGGTAGACAGTATAATGGCCCGAAACACTCAGGGCGGCATAATAGCGCGATAAGCGGCACAGACAAAACCATTTCGCGGACCCCACAGGGGGCGTGCACGCGCAAAGGGAGACCGCTTCACTTCTGCGCGGTTTGTTTCCCTCACTCGCAAGGAGAGGACGAGAAGACAGAGAAAAAAACAAGAGAGGCCCATGGGAACGGTTAAAAACAGTGAGCTGCACTCGGCCGGCTCCTCTGCGTTATCCCGCCCATCAGCAAAGCGACGCGGGTGTCGGGCAATGATTGTTCGCCGGCGACGACGCCGTGTCGCGCGCCAAGTCTCGCCTTACCAGACTAACTGCGTGCGGCGACAGCCGCCTGATAGACAGGCGTCTGCTGCGTACACTGCGCAGTTCCACGTGTGGCCACGGCAGCGCCGCCTGTGAGAGACCACGAGCGCTCTTGTGTCGCGCTCATTTTTACTGCCGCTTCCAGAGCTGCGGGAAGTCAACGCTTGAGTACCGCCTCTCATCGAGGACGAAATTCGGACGCTGAAGAGGCGGAGTCGCTGCCTCTCATATCCGGCGGAAAAATTAACCAATTTGACACGCACACTCACGTCAGTTTAAATCGCTTGACGTTGCCTCCCACGCCTTATCCTTCCGAACACTGGCTACGAATATTCTGTGCGCCCACTCATTTAGCAGCTGACTTCATCTATGAAGTACTCACTAATGAGTTTTTGTCTTTCCTACACTCGCCGCGCCAGCCTCTAATTGATGCCTGAATAGCTTCATGTTGGGATCTCCATCAATGCGGATTCCTTTTCATCGAATTTCTTCAAGTCGCGCAAGTAAATGTCACAAAATGGCGAAGTTGATCACTGCTGTCGCCATTTCGGTGCAGCTGATTTGGCAGCAACGAGATTCGTCGTTTTTAGTCGTTTTTTAAGCCTTTTTCATCTCCACAAAAGGCCCGCTTTCAACGCAAGCAGCCTCTGTGTCTTGAGAACGCGGTAATCTATCGGCGCAGACCAACCAAATTCAATTCGTTCTGTGTGTCCCTTTTATGTTCCACTATCAACAAGACTTTTAGCTCGAACCTGCATAGGGGCTACATATGTTTATTTCATTTGTGCAGTGTACTGCTTCGATACTTCTTGACCGCATACGGTTAAAAAATAACAAGCACATCTGGCAGCTGCCCTCAGCATCATCATGTTAACGCAGTGCAGCAGAAATCGTTCGCTTTCACTTGGGACGCGCTCAGCCTAGTGCACCTCGATTTCATCTTTTAGCCAGGAGGAGGAGGAGGAGGAAAAACATTTATTTGTGCTCTAAAAGGAGTAATCTTCGCGGTCTTCACGTGGTTTCTTCCATCTTCAGACGGAGTCTTCCACCGTCTTTAACAGGGTCGGTTCCCTTAGTCCAGCGAACTCGCCCTACTAGCCCACGTTGGACGTTCAGGTGGTCGCTGGAGGGCATCCCCTCCCACTGATCCGCACTCGGGTTTTCTATGCTAGGAATTATGTCATTTTTCTGACATGCCCATGTTGTATGATATAGAGTTGGCTTTTCTCCACACCACGGGCATGTGTCGCCGTATTGTGTGGGATAGGCTTTACTATAGTATGTTCAGATAAGGGAACGCGCCCGTTTGCAGTAATCGCCATGCTACATGCTTCTTCTCTGCTCAATTCCTTACGCGAGTCACGAAATTCAGGCTGAGCGAGGTCGGCGAAAACGATCTGAATGAAGTTGCGATTCGGCTGAGTAAGCTTGCAACCTATCGCGTATACGTTTAGATTCGATTCGCAAGTCTATAGGCTTTGCGCGCTGGCACATGCGTTGCACAGACATAATGACGTCTTGTTGAGCGTCTGCAAGCTCCATAGAATGAATACTCGATTCGACCAAATTGTTATGCTAGCGTTTCTGTTCTGGTCGTTTTTTTTTTATCACTTAGTGTTTTCGTATTGAGAACGGGACGCAGTTTTATATTGTTAGCATTTTTATCAAAGAGCAAATTTTACTCGTGTGCGGAATGTGCCCCGATTTCGGTGGGTAATAACTGCGCGGAAACAATTGCTACCGGGGAGTCCGAAATTTGAGAGTTGCTCGTCGCAGCATGTTCTCTCTTTTAAGCGCGATATTCTGCCTGGAACTGATACAGACCGAAGCTGTGAAAGTGCGGGAACACTGCTGTTACCATGCTTCAAGCAAAACTATGCTACGTGCAGAGTAGTAATTACGGAATTCTGGGTTTCCATACCAGCTCTACATTGCCTAACCTTATTATCTGAATCGCACAGCATGCAGCGCAGTAAGGCTTACAGTCAGAGTGGTTAAATTGAATGTATATGTTTTAGAAAGTGACAGGCCGCATCGATTTTAATGAAACCCGTCGTTCGGTGCAGTGTCGAAGCTGGACCATGCATGTGGGTGAAAGCCGACTGCGTATAGAGTATAGGCTCACGAAGTGTTCGGGCACGTCATGGCTGCGTGGAGCACTCCCGGGGCAGCGAATTGCCCCACCAAGGTCCTCCGGCCCGCTATCCTCCTAATAAGGCTGGCGTTTCAGATGAGCTCCGCGGGGCGTATGAGGAGAAAGGCCGTGGAAAGCGGCGCGCAAGCTCTGTGACAAAGCTCGCCCATCTCCGCGGGGCCGCTCTGTGAGAACAAGCAGCGCCACGCGATTGCATCTCTGCATCAGAGCCAATGCCGCGGCGCGCAACGACCAGGACCCAGAGGAGGCGACGGCGCTTGACGCTCGCGCGTTCCGCCGCCGAAGAAGAGGCGCGCGCCAATAAAGCGATCTAATTAGGGTTGACGAGCGGGGCAGACCTTGGCGGCGTCGGGGCTGCAGTGGCGCGAAGGACGCCTATTGGGCTGCACCCATTACGCTCTTCCATCTGGTCCATCGGCGCATGGGGTGAAAGCCCAAGCCGAGCTAATCTGGCCGTCAAAGTGCTCCGCCGGAAAGTTTCCCCAAAGTGCACTCGTTTGCCGCCGCGGGATCAATTATGTCAGCGCCCCGCGAACAGCGTCTCCTCGGGGGGAGGGCACTTGACTTTTGGCTTCATTGAACAGGTCTAATGAGGCGGACCTTCGCCGGCCGCCATGGGCGGCGCTCGGCATCGGCTCCGGAGGCCGATAAAGCCATCAGCGGCACCGGCGGAAGTTTGCCCACACTCGGCGCGCAGGAGACGCCGGCAGCCGCGCCACTCCCGCCGCGAACCAGAAATTATGCGTCCACACGTCACCTAATGACTCGCTGATCTCGACAGGTTCGGGACAGGAGCTCCTCTCGCCTTGTGCGCGCCGTATGCACGCTGACGCGACCTATGCATGCAGAGAGCGTTCGCATACATTGCGTTTATCGCGCGCGCCGCTGCTATGCACACATCCTCAGAAACATTGCAGGCATAGACGGACTGCATTAGGCCGCACTTACGTGCGGAAGTCGCTATGCCCTAAGGTCTATGGCTTTGGGATTGTTTTTTCGCGACATGGTTGAAAGCACTCAATTTTAGTCGGTTCACGGTTGAAGACAATAAGACCGGCATACGATTTTCGCAAATAAAATTTTCGAGCCAAAGTTTTCCTCCAACGTGGCCTACGTTAGACTCCAAAATTTGTGCGCTGTCCATAGAATAAGGCATGGAAAGTTAAAAATTTGCATTCATCACAAAAATTTGCATTCGTCTCGGGTTCGAACCCGACCGCGGCGGCTGCGTTTTTATGGAGGAAAAACGCTAAGGCGCCCGTGTGCTGTGCGATGTCAGCGCACGTTAAAGATCCCCAGGGGGTCGAAATTATTCCGGAGCCCTCCACTACGGCACCCCTCTCTTCCTTTCTTCTTTCACTCCCTCCTTTATCCCTTCCCTTACGGCGCGGTTCAGGTGTCCAACGATATATGAGACAGATACTGCGCCATTTCCTTTCCCCAAAAACCAATTATTAATTATTATCACACTTTCACCTTACCAAGACGATGAATGAATAAAACACGATACCCTTTATTTGACCCGTGACTGCAAAATCCGCACATCAGTCGGCATTATAAGCGTTGAGGGTTCTTTATTGCTAACCCATGAAAATTTACAGGTATGACATCTGTTTCTGGCGTCATGCGGCTATATAATGCAGTGGGGCACGTGCTATGTTACTGCCTAACTGCATGCTAAACACCATGATCTATTTGTAGATATGGCAACAGGGGCACATCTGCGCGCACCACATGAGGCTTCAATGCAGAGAGGTTAATCGCCCTTGATTGTAGGAGCTATCACATAATGCACGTTAGTATCATTATCAGCTATAGTGAGCTTGCTTTGCTTGTCTGTTCCATTTTCTCTCATTTCCATTTCAGCAAGCGCATTACTGTATTGTTCTGCCTCGATAAGCCGAGGTCAGAACCCTCTATCAGGTTTGTTTTAGACCCGTGTTTAGAAGGCGTGTTTTAGACCCAACACTTTTTCACACAAGCAAGAAAAAAATCAAATGAACTTTACCTGGCGATAACACTTCAACAAATAGGCGCGCTTCTTTTATTGCTTTATTGCGTAGTTTTTGCTGTGATTGCTATTATAAGAACATGCGGAATTTACCCCATGTAGGGAAGTGCACTCAGATGCATTCAGATGATGTTAAATCACGGCCTTCACCCATACTTTTCTTGAAAGTGCTCGCACTTTTACGAAGCCCGTTAGTCAACATGCATATAACAGCCACGGCGAAAAATCTCACGTGTCAACACATAGGAACGTGCGTTTATCTGCATCACGGATCACTTAAGCAGCACTTTTTTTTTTAAGGTTCAGTTCCATGGCTTCAAATTTCATCAAATCCACAAAGCATTTGTAGGGAACTTCCAAGAGCCTTACGCACGAAGGCAAGATGCTTTTTCCGATTCAAGCTTGTTATTGTGTACTGGAGTCTAGGGTCTGACGGCACATGTTGAACATTCTCCGTTCAGTTCCCATGGGCAGGAGCTTGCAGCCTTTATGAGAACCAGTGTGACAGTCTAATGACAGCGATTTCACAGCCGTTCAGCTGTGGAGGTTTTCTGATGAGGCTATGAAACCAAGCGAAGCAAATCTTAACGAAAGTTAATCTACAAAAATGGTGTGAAAAACTGAGTTTGTCCTTTTTGGTGCTCATATCGGACACTTGATTAAATATATTAAGGAGTTTATATCGCTAAATTTTTCTTAGCATCCTCATTTCTGTATTCTGCGTGCCACAATTTATTTAATTATAATCGCCAGCAATAATCCTCCGTATGTTCCAATCAAGCATGGGGTGCTGTCCAGCTGAAATTATTTTTGTGCTGTATGGATGGAATAAGTGAACTGCGCAACCACGTTTAATACAGTAGACAGACGAAATTTTCCAAATAGCCCGAGGATCTGCTGAAAATGCATGCAATATAACGCTGCAGCAGTTTCACAAACCTTTTTGGTACTAACTCAAGGCAAATAAAACCTCGTGTATGTGGATGCATACTATAGATGCTAATTTTGTTTTTCTCAAATCGCCTATTTATGGTTAAATGCAGCTGACGGTTGACAACTATCCAATATCAGCGGATGGGCTGCAGGTAAGGACAAAAGGCCGACATCTGATAAAATATAATTAGTGACTTGACTCGTAACTCCTATTTCACGGACTCGCATGTGTCATGCATTTCTGCGCCGCACCAAATCCTCTCTCATTCAGCTCTAGTTATCAAGGAACGCAAGTCACAAATTCCATGCATTTTGTCATATTCCTCTAGATGTCTATAATCGGTTGAATGAGCAATACTAAATGACGTAAGGAATACTTATTCACCACAGCTTCGCAGCCTTGTTGTAAGTTGTAGAATTAATCAGAAAATTCTCATGAAATTGGAGCAGTCTATTTGCGTATAATTGCCGCTGTCACATGAGATGATAGCCTGCCGAGTTTCATACTTCTCTGATGCGCTCAGCTAAATGCCGAGTGTACTTCATCAGTGCACGCTAACAGTCCATTGCTATACCCCTGTGAGGATTTTTTTTTTCTCCTACGTACTTTAAGCCTCCTCCCATTGATCACAGCAAAATCGAACAACAGCGACGCGCCCGTGTTAGAAAGTCGGTCTCCGTCTTTATGCATGCAGGGGCAAATTTACGGGTGACTCTTCGAGCAAGCGATTGGATGTGGTTTCGCGCTGCCTTGCAGCGCAACGTACTTCCTTCGTCTAAAAAAAAGCGGGGTTTTTCTTGGTTCTTGCACGAAAAATTTCTCGCATAGGGGAACGGGGCTTAAATCAACCGCCCCTGTATTTACTCATCACCAGCCAAGTGAATGAAAGACCCTTGGTCGCGCTGAAAAGAGAGAGAGAGAGAGAGAGAGAGAGAGAGAGAGAGAGAGAGAGAGAGAGAGAGAGAGAGAGAGAGAGAGAGAGAGAGAGAGAGAGAGAGAGAACCTTGGGAAGGAAAAGCAGGGTTTGCCAGAAAAGGGGCTCCCCTGGTCTTCCCTGTGCTGTGGTGAAGCAGTAAAAGAGAAGTTTGAGAAGGGACATGGCAGACGCGAGAAGATCCCAGCGTTGTTAGCCTACAACATGTGGCGCAAGCCTGACGTCCTCGATCAGCTGGCGCCGCACTATACATGTCCGACAATTGCTTGGGCAATGCCAAGGATCGATGCTGCTTTTATTACTAGCTTACAAATAAATAAAATGACATTATATATACAAAGTCACAGTTCACCTACCGATAAGTCAAGAAAGTAACTGTTTTGAGCATAAGTTTCTTAGAATATCTGCTCTATAGTGTGCGAAATATAGAATTTGAGGTCAGACGTTTTCGGAGCTTAACGGCGCACATATTTGCAAAAAAAAAAGAATCAACTGCAGGATGAACATGCGCTGCAAATTTTATTCGAAAGTCACAAAACAGAGTAAAGCAAGAAAATTTCTCGCTATTTTTTTTCCTATAGCACGCACGTGTTAGACGATAACCGCAAAATTAAAGCTAACGTTCACGCTAAGAAATTCTCGTCAGCTTCATTCAGCATTTGGAAGCACCCTCTCTCACTTTTTTTTTTTGTCAAAAAGACCTATGGCGGGACAAGGAGAAGAAAGCCTGACTACAGGCCTATTTTGACGCCACACAAGAATAAACACAATACACTGGAGCTGAAAAAATCCAAACGCACGTATGTACAGCGTATTGTTTTACTTATAATAAGGAAGCAATTGCTCATTGGTATCCACCCAAGCGCAGCATTACGGTTACAAAGGAAAGCTATACAGCTGCACAGAATCTTCACTATTAAAAAAAAAAAACTCGTAGGACGGTTACGACTACGTAACGCGAGATTCAGCGAAAGCTGTCTAGGCATTTAGTTTTAGGGGTATTTCGAGGTAGAAAAGATACTCTAGAGACCTCATATCGCACCGGTGTAGTGGTCAAATGATGCGCCCGTGCACTGGCAGGCGGCTGTTCCAAGCAGAGCCACCCGTAGGTTTATGCGACCCAGGTCGACCGTGATACAAGGTTATTGCGTAAATGACCGGTGGGTGAGTTCATTACATCCACCAGGTGGGTGGATGTCATTCACGCACCCATCGGTTGCGCCGACCGCGACGACGCCGCACGACTACGACGCGGAAGGCAGGGACGGGCGCCTAACAGCTTTCGCTGTAAAAAAATCGTCCTGGTCCAGGGTTCAAACCCAGGACCTCCGCTTCGCCGGAGCAGTCGCGCTACAAACTGAGCTAACTTGGACGGCTAGCATTTGGTAGAGCGAGAGCGTTTTTTTTTTTTATGCATGCATAGGGATAAATGTTCTGATAAAACGCGACTTACGGTGTAAGTTGAAATACAAGGCGTTGTTCCACGCCTGCATAAAGAGACACAGGAGTTTGTTTGTTTTTCCCGTGTGCACTTTCTGCGTTTTCCTTATGGCGTTCTAGTTTTAAGACAATCCATTTAAATAAGGCCTTCCCTCCCGAATACCAGATTTCTCCTTAGGTGGCTTAGGTAGGCTTAGAAGCCCTGTGTATTATGCTTCAAACTGTGTATTTTAACTGGAACGAAAATCCACAAAGATGGGCCAGAGGTGTACGGGAGTGCGCTAAATGCAGGAAAACCATTCGGACACATGAGCATCATGGAAAGTGTTAGCAATGTATAATAATGTTATTCGTGTGTGTTTTATAGATCGTACCGTATAAAATAAAATTTGTTTCCATTTAGTCTACAAGCGGAAATAATTCCGAGCCAACTGTATTCTTAGTACTTAGTAATTTAGAGCAATTAACAGTAGCCAGTTGCCTCACTATCATTCTACGCAACTATCTTCTTCTTAAGTATAGCACTAACTATATGGTTAATCTACAGCAGTTTTTTTCAAGCTCACTTTCATTGTTGTATACATGGCCACCTAACATTAAATCACCATCCAGCATTCATACTTTCAAGTATATCTGTGGCATTCTTGTTTTGTATAATTTTACTTAATTCCGTGTATTGTGCCACAGTAACTGTTCACTACTTCTGTTCATTGCTTGTGGCGTTCAGTCTTTAGAATGACTTTTGTAATTTTTGCACTCAGTCAACTGCATAGTATTTGGGGTATTTCAAGTTGACCTTGCTTCTTGCTCACTGCAAAACTACACCAGTTTTTTTTGTTTTTACAAATAATAGTTCCCTATCTGTCCTTGACCCTGGAACCTTCTTCTGCGCCTATACATATCGATGTTCAAGTATTTTAGGTCAACATACCAAAAGTGAATCTGAAACGTTTAGAAATCTGCTCGTGTTACCTGGTAAAGCTGCCTTCCACATATTTCACACACATGCTTATCTAGTCCAGTAATAATAAGATTTCCATTGGGAGGCATAGTTTGCTTGTCTCAGATAATATCAAGATGAGCACTCTTTACAATAAGATTGTCGTTCAAATGGACCTACAGACGAGAGGACGAGGCATAGGTTCACCTGAGATGATGTGACACATATAAGCTTCATATACCAGATTGATTGAGGGCTCACCCCATCTCTTTTGCTTCTCTTACGAACATCATCTTTTCACAACCAAAATTAAGGCTAAAATAATTAGTGCCTTTGGACCGCAGTTACAATCAGCCTCTTGCGCCGGAGCATACCGTGAATATCGGCATGCGAACGCTTCCCAGTAATGTACATCGACAACTTACAAACAAGTCTTTTATGAGACACGTTTTATGATGTGAGTAAAACAGCCCTTGCTCCATTAAGCTTTTCTTTGGTTAGTTTACCGTCGGCAAACTGCGAAGCAGAAGACGGCTTAGTTTGGAAACAAAATTTAAAAATATATATATGGTTGGTTCGAAATTTGGCTTCAAAATTGATCGTATACACCTATGTAGCGCTGGTGCGAAACTCCTTGTCCGTGTGTGTGTGTGTGTGTGTGTGTGTGTGTGTGTGTGTGTGTGTGTGTGTGTGTGTGTGTGTGTGTGTGTGTGTGTGTGTGTGTGTGTGTGTGTGTGTGTGTGTGTGTGTGTGTGTGTGTGTGTGTGTGTGTGTGTGTGTGTGTGTGTGTGTGTGTGTGTGTGTGTGTGTGTGTGTGTGTGTGTGTGTGTGTGTGTGTGTGTGTGTGTGTGTGTGTGTGTGTGTGTGTGTGTGTGTGTGTGTGTGTGTGTGTGTGTGTGTGTGTGTGTGTGTGTGTGTGTGTGTGTGTGTGTGTGTGTGTGTGTGTGTGTGTGTGTGTGTGTGTGTGTGTGTGTGTGTGTGTGTGTGTGTGTGTGTGTGTGTGTGTGTGTGTGTGTGTGTGTGTGTGTGTGTGTGTGTGTGTGTGTGTGTGTGTGTGTGTGTGTGTGTGTGTGTGTGTGTGTGTGTGTGTGTGTGTGTGTGTGTGTGTGTGTGTGTGTGTGTGTGTGTGTGTGTGTGTGTGTGTGTGTGTGTGTGTGTGTGTGTGTGTGTGTGTGTGTGTGTGTGTGTGTGTGTGTGTGTGTGTGTGTGTGTGTGTGTGTGTCTGTGTGTGTGTGTGTGTGTGTGTGTGTGTGTGTGTGTGTGTGTGTGTGTGTGTGTGTGTGTGTGTGTGTGTGTGTGTGTGTGTGTGTGTGTGTGTGTCGTGTGTGTGTGTGTGTGTGTGTGTGTGTGTGTGTGTGTGTGTGTGTGTGTGTGTGTGTGTGTGGTGTGTGTGGTGTGTGTGTGTGTGTGTGTGTGTGTGTGTGTGTGTGTGTGTGTGTGTGTGTGTGTGTGTGTGTGTGTGTGTGTGTGTGTGTGTGTGTGTGTGTGTGTGTGTGTGTGTGTGTGTGTGTGTGTGTGTGTGTGTGTGTGTGTGTGTGCGTGCGTGTGTGCGTGTGTTAGAGAGAGAGAGAGAGAAATCTTTGCTGTCCAGTTTCGATGTACGCGCATCAAACGACGAGTAAATCGTGTGCCCCTTCTTTCGATGTGCTAGAGCGGCTCGTGCCACGCGACTCGAGTCGCGCTGAACGCGACTGTATACTTGCATAGGATAGAACAACATCTGTTTAGAAAGTTGCTGTTATGTGATAGCGCCTCGCAACTGCTTGGCGTTGCTGCAGTCTGTCATTATCCTCAAGAAATAAACAGGCCAGCCATGAAGCAAACTTGGACAAAAAGATTTTGTGATCCCTGCCCCTGATGCAAGATCTATACCAGGTGTTTTAAGGAAGACAAGTAACTTTCAAAAATTTTGGAGCATTTTTGACGTTAAAATATGGCTTTTGCGGCATGGTATTGCCAGGGCTGGCGGACGCCAGAAAACCGGTGAACTAGTAAGTTGGTTAACTAATTTCCATTCTTAACTTTTTAACTATTAAAGTTAGGCGCCTGGTTGCAATTAGAGATTTGTAGCCGATCGTTAGTTACTGCTATGCCAGTTTTTAGAATTTCAAACGCGATTACTCTCGGCGCTATGGGCCAACAAATTCTGGCTACACCGTGCCAAAATACATCCGCATTCGAAGAGCATGCAGGCAAAGCAATCCCTCCAGTGCACGTAACTAGTCGAAATAGCCAAATTTTCTCGAGCCACAGCGGAGAGGGTAATCGCGTTTTCGAAATTCTAAAAACTGGTATGGCTATTACTAATGACCGGCTACAAATCTCTAATTGTAACCAGGCGCCTAACTATAATAGATAAAAAGTTAATTATTAGAAACCGGTTAACCAGCTTACTAGTTAAGACAGTTCACCGGTTTTCCGGTGTCCGCCAGCGCTGCACTACCGCACCACGAAAGTTGTATTTTTGCCTCAAGATGCCTACTTTTGAGAATTAGTTAGCCTTCCCTGAAACACCCGATATATAAATGCACAAGGCATAAAAAAAAAAAGAACGGGCACTCAAACACCGGATCTTGAAACCACAACCTTGCCTCGCAGGAAAGCTGTTCCTCCTCCCGAACATTGCCAGCAATCAAAGAGGGGGAAAGAACGCATGACCCATGCTGACTTTATTACTCCTGA
Organism: Amblyomma americanum; assembly: GCA_030143305.2. Lineage (NCBI taxonomy): Eukaryota > Metazoa > Arthropoda > Arachnida > Ixodida > Ixodidae > Amblyomma > Amblyomma americanum. The sequence continues at coordinate 159,214 of JARKHS020030949.1, forward strand.
GCGCCACTGCAGCCCTCCTATACGTCACGCGCGCCACTTATAAACCGCCGCCTGTCATCGGCATTAGTGGCCGGGGAGCTCGTCCTCCTTAATTGGCGCTTGTTACGTCTGAAACCAAGTTGTGAAAACCACTGAAACATCCCTTTCAGCGAGAGTTTCAGCCCTCCGGTAGGTATAGGCGGCACTTGGAACCAGAAGTGGCCTCTGAAAGTTCTCACAAACATCAAGTATGGAGACGTTCTTCATCGTGCTCAACACCTTCAGTAAGACAGCTGCACCTGGATTTTCGTGACCTGACCGCTCGATCGTGAGAGAATATTGTAGTACTGGTGCCTGGTTTGTTTGAATTTAAGGGGCGCACAAATGGTGTACAACATATTTACAGCAACAAAATAATTTACAACACGAATGCCAATTCGCCCAACATTAGTGCACTTTTTCGCGGGTAACGATTTCGGGGAAATGCATGCCATTGAAATATTGAAAGTATCTTGTCGGCACTCCAGCCGTAAACCAATTCCGAATGCACCACCACCGGTAATGCACCTTCGCAAAAGAATTTGACTCGTTATCAGAAATTAGACGCGAAACCTAGTGTTTCCACACAGTGAAATAGCAATGTTCGCCCATAGCATATATAGTAACACAACGCTATACTGATCAGTCAAAGACGCCCCTCTCTTGGTTGTTGATCGCCACGGATAGCTCTTGGCGCACACGAACAGTAGGCCTCTTCAGTGTGGCTACATATACATTAGGTGGTTACCGAGATATCATGGGACGGCCGAATGGAAAAGAGAATGTGAACAGCGCCGCGCTCCGGAAATCGGCGCACAGTGACAGGGCAGTTAGTAAGAAAACAGTTGATTTACTGAAGGCTCCGTGTAAGATCCCGGTACTTCGCTTTTCCATTTAGAGGTGTATGTCCTAAAATGTGTGGAACATGCCCTGTATACATATATGACATGTTAATCTTCATTAATTTAATCGTACACTTAAATATTAGTTGTAAGTCGGCTAACTTTGCTGTAACTTCGCTCGCACGCACGCACAGAGTAATGCGCACGCACGCACAATATATAGATGGCACGGGGTACAGCTTTATGAAAAATGACAGAAATGACCCCCTGTAATATGCACAAAATTAGCACCACGCTAAGGCTATACGGGCCGGAATTCGTAGCGATCACAACACGCAGTGAAAATGTTTTGCGATGCCGATGAAAAACGCACAGTGGAGAGAGTGCGCCAAAAAGCGACACACATTTACAAATATTGGTTTTATTTTTATTACTCACATGCAACAAAATGCAAGCATTTCCCAATTATTCCCTGTTGCTCGTGCATCACGCCCGTCATATGTGGGAAGGCCAGCTGAAGAGAAACACGGTAAAATTTAATTATACTCATTATTTCAAGACGTCGCATGTTGCCCCATGCACCCTGCTGGGCAAATTGAGACAGCCTTCTAGAATAAAGATATTACTCATCCTTGCAATCAATACGCACGAGCCTGTCTTCATGGACATCCTGACTATATTTTAGGGCCTATTCAATAGAATGACAGACTCTGTACCCAGACAGAACCCGGCACTGTTTTGCTCCGTCGTCCAGTACAAACCAGGCAGCTCTATTTACAGCTGGGCTCTGCGTGAACCCTGGCTACGCGATTTTTTTTTCCTTTCTTCGTCTCATTTTTTCTTTTGTTTTAGTGTCCTCTTGAATGGGCATACGATGCGGTTTTATTCGTATAGTACGCTAAACCGAACGGAGCGTACTCCATTGTCAGGATGACTTGCACAAGTATAGCCGTTCTTGCCCGCTGTAAAGAGTGCTGCACTGAGGTTGGCAAGACTTCTTGTTTGCTTTTCAAATTCTCTCATTTTCTTTGCTGTTCTTTGGTGGGCGCCTGTGGGAACACCAAAACACTTCATGGCAACGGCGCTGCTTGTGCCTCTCCCGAGCTTTCTTCGCGTATTCTGCGCGCTAGTCGGAATTCATTGTTTAAGTTTGTACATTCGGACTATAACGTATAGAGGGGAAAAACGGGGGTTAGCGCTTTTGAGCCAGAAGTAAAACCATTACCTCTCCTTCAGTTCCTCCAGAACGCCGCAGTGTCGCGTTTTGCCCCACGTGTAGCCATACTGCTGAAATAATTATCCCTCAAGAATTCATCGCGGAAAAATTCTTAAACTTTGCGCAAGGTAAGACAAATCACAAACTGCAATAACTAAATCCATGCGTTAATATCGGACGCTAGGTGGGTTGCGCTGTGCAGTTTTGAAAAATGAGAAAACGCACAATTTCACCCATTTGACTGCTTTTGCGTTCACCTGCAGAGCTCGCTTCGGAATTTTTTCCCCTGCTCAGAAAAAAAAAAAAAACAATCTCGCCAACTTTTGGTCCACTTGTAGTGCATATGTGGTAGGCTATGCCAGCTATCCGTTTAGTATAATAGCAAACCTTTAGAAATTCGGGGGCGCTAAATAACAAAATGTCGCGTTTTGCTCCACTCACCCCTAACTCCTCTTTTAAGAAGCATGGGACGAAGCATGGAACTTTGTCCGGGGTTCCAAAATTCTGATAAAATCGGCGAATGTCGAGGCCCATCCGCACTTTGAAGAGTTGCAGCAATTTCAAAAATTATTGGGAAGCATCTAACGTTATGGATATATAAAAGTAATCACGAACTATGAGCATTCTGCACAATGTGGCTAAGGATTTTTTTAGGCTGGATGATGGGAGAAATGGTTTAGCGGCCGTAGAACTAAATGTCACCAAAGAACGCAAAACGTTTTGTTACGCGCGAATAACTTTAGTTTCCATTGCTATAGCATGCATTATATATGCAAGGTTCATTATCTCAAAAAGCGCAGACCAAAGAGCTTAGAATATGCTGTTTTTCTGTTTGTTTCCCCTGAACCGCAGAACATGCCACAGTTTTCTACTTGAATAATATAGGCGCCCATATCCTAATGTTCTAAGCCTGCCAATAAAGGGCAATTTTATACTCCTTTCACACGTCTTCTTGGTTCAGACAAAAAGTTGAGGTGAAAAGGTACGGTTTCGTCGTCGTTCTCAAACGATCTAAGTATCCAAATGAGCACGCTAATTTTCGCCGACCGTCAGAGCAGCGACAATTGAAGAAACGCGTTGTAGATCATATGTGCTGATATTAAAGCTTCGTTCTGCCTTTCTCCGGCCATCGTAAACTTGTAGCTTTTGGGATCTGTGTACCCCATGTGTTCTCAGTTTTCCTGCCAGAGAAGTTGCTTAAAATGAACTTGCTGTGAATGTAAGCAAAGAAGTTGGAGCGAGAAATTCTTTGGGCGACCTCGGTGAGAGTCACTGGGAACTTTGTTAAAATGGGCAATTTTAAATTACTGCACAGAGCGAATGCAAAACTATAGTGCGTTGATAATCAAGTTTGTCGTTTAGAAGCGACATAGAAGCCTCTTGGCGCTCCTTTAGGCTGCATACGCGAGAGCGTTATTCATACGTAATTTCAGCAATTCATTAAAATTAGCAAAGCGCTGCACTATGGTCAACAATGCCACTATGTAGTTCTTTTTATTTGCTCCTAACTTTTGCGGCGGCACGAGGCAGAGCGAAGTATTGTGCTCATGACTTTCGATTCATACCCACATAGATTTTCGAAGGAAAAGTATATTTACGCAAATACATCAAATTTACTGAAACGACTAATGAGACAAGAAGAGAAGTTGACAGGCAAGCGGGGGTAAACCTAAGCTAAATAATCGCGTAAAATGACAAAATAAGTTTTGAAAGTAGAAGAATAGGGAGTGTTGATTAAGTTTATATTGCTCCAGCTTTCATTAGAGAGTCATTACACTGCAAGTGGTACTACATGGGACCGCTATAGTTCTACCGAATTTGAAGCAAGTGCAAGACGCGTTTTTCAAGGAGCGGCTGTGAAATGCTGTTAACAGCGCCGATCTGTGCGCTGCACCATTCATGAGGTGTATACGGGCACGACTCAATAGAGTGAGTGTCCATTAAACACCAGTAAATACAACGCAAACAAAAGCTGCGCTCATGCTGAAGAAATGGGAAGAAGGCACGGAACGATTATTAAGTTCGCCTAATTGATTTTTGGCGTTCACGATGCGATCTTGATAAATGACTGAAACCGGGGGAAAAGTATCGAACCAAAGAGTGGAAAACGAATGTCACCGAGACGTAAGATTGTAAAAAAATAAATAAAGAGAAACAACTCTAAAAATGAGAGGCCTCCATGCTCGAAAGAATAGAAAGGAAAACACTACCAGATCGATGCAGCACAGCTGTCTAGCTCGTTAAGGAGCGGACTAAGCGTGAAGCTGCAAACGTGTGTCTTAAAATTCTCAGTAGGGGCTTTGTTGGCACTTTTCATAGGACAAAGCAAACATTTACGCCGTATTCAAGTATAGCAAAGAGGAAAAAATTCAACAAACGAAAGTACGCGCCGTGTTGGTTACGAATATCGTTATGAAGAAAAAATAATGCTGTCATCTAACTGCCTGACATTAAATACCATTCTGTTGTGCAGCACTGTAATCAGATGATAGCCACTCAATAAATCATGCAGCCGAGTATGTGTTCAGATGAGTTTCCATCCGCAAGTGGCAGTGAGTTTCAAAGAATGCGAAACATTGTTTGGAGCTTACTTTGGACGTCACAGATGGAACGCCTTAGATGTCATGTGCACACTTCAAAATGGCGTCGAAATGCAAAGTAATTGCTTTCAGCCTTGCAGTGCCTTAAAAAAAGGAGTCGATTATTAACGATGGTGCAGCTGAAGAAGCGGTAATGTAATGAACGATGAGTGCACTCAGCGTTCATTACACTGTCGCGCCGCACCATTCTTTTCCTTAGATTGAAAAGTGCACCCTGGCAGTTTATGAAAGAACTATGAAAGTTAAGAGAGATGTACAAAACAAAAGGCTGTCAGATACTGAACACCACAGTGCACTTGAGTTCCTTCTTACTTGAGTCTATGTTTTAGCTTTAAAAATAAAAAAGAAATGGAGACTAACGTGAATTGGGGACTTTGGTACAAAAGGCGTCTGATGCCAAGACGGATGGCTAAGACTGGGCTGGTGACAACATTCATAGGTGCGCGGCACAGGAAGCGTTTCCCAGCCCGGAGGAGGCGGAAGGATCAAGTACGCCCACCAAGAGTGGCGCGCAGTGCCAGAAACCTGCGGCTGGCGACAGAGGCCGCCGGCGCGCGCGCGCACGTGGTCGCGCGCGGCCAGCGGCAGAATCGCCGCCGGGCACCGCTAGCGTCGGCGTCGATCAATAGAGCGCGGGTGGCGGCGGCGGCGGCCCCTGCCGCCGGGCTCGAGGCCCCCTCGCCGGCGCCGACCCAATGGGCGTGCGCGGCGGTCCGCCCGCCCCCGGCGGCGGGGAGGGGCGAGTGTTGCGCGCGTCCCGCCGGCCCGCTCCCCTCGGTCTCCGTCCGGAGGCGTTGCCCAGAGCCGCTTGGGGCGCCACAAGCGGACCCCGGCCGAGCCCCGCGGCGTCCGCGCACGGATACGAGTCAGCCTGCCGCCGGACTCTATGGTGGCGGCGCACATGGAACCCGCCAGAGCCAGCCCCATGTCGGCGCGGGCCAAGGACTTCTCCATCGACGCCCTCATCAGCCGACGGCCCTGCGACAGCTCCAACGACGGTTCGGACGCCGACACCCCCGGGCCGCCGCTGCTGCTCGACGCCGGTGAGTGCGCACAGCAGCTGTCAGTGACCGCGCTCCCCGCTGGCGCTCGCCGGGGTCAGGGGGGCCCGAGTGGGGCGCGCGCGCCTGAGACCACCCGCGCACGGGTCCTGCGGGAGGGCCTCCCCCACGTGACCTCGACCTGTCGCCTGCAGACAGGTCGCGGGCACCTGCGACAAAGCCCGCTCGGCGGGCCTGGGGAGCGCTACAGGGCGCCCCCCACTTGGGAGCACGCCGTCGCGTTGCGCTAATGACGCCGCGGTATGGGTCATTAAAGCACTCTCAACGCAGCATGCTGGACGGCCCCACGCGTTTCACGCGTCGTGTTATTATTGGCAACAACTTGCGCGTGTCGTTACTTCGACGCTGTCAGTTTATGCGCGGAGGTGGGACGCGCGCTGCCTGAGCTTTTGTACGTCTGTGTGTCCTCCGTTAAACGCATCTACAACTTGGAAAGAGCAACAAGAAAGAAAGCGAAATTGTTTCCAACGGCTTTCACAATTAACACTAGTGCCGACTTGTGTGTGATGTCTTCGAAGCCGGGAGACGTTTGTATGTCGGCTGGCAAAACAAGCGTCGTAAAGATTTCGGCACACCTTTTGCTTTGTTGGGTTCTCTTGACAAATGAACAGCTGTAATATTGCGTATGCCTCTTGGTCCAAGGGCGGGGTTGACTCGGTTCTTGATTGTTAAAGAGAAACGTATATGCCGTGACGAATGAATGAATAGAAAGCGCGTTCCAGTTGTTCAAATGCTGCCCTATCCGCTTACCGGCAAGTCGTCGAAAACGCTTGCTGGGAACACTTTGCTCAAAGAGCGGAGAACGGGCGCAAGAAAAGGAGGGGACTATGCAGACATCGCTTTGATGACACTTATGTGTTCTGTCGGTGCTCTGCGTATTGCATACAAGACGGGCGTTTCGTCATGTCTCGGATTCGTTCGAACAGAGTCGGGGTACAGTACAGACGACCTCACGGAGTATTGCAAACATTTGCAACGGGAGAGACGGGTGGACTACGGCTTGGGGTACGAGTCCAGCCTCGGGAAGGATTTGGTTTCGGTATGGAGCGCGAAGCTTACGCATGGTGGTTGAGATTGACGCAGCTGTTCGGCTCAGGGTGCCCCAGCTCGCAGCTCAAACCGCGTAGTTGCTTCTCTGAGCTCACCAGTAGCATTGTTCCTGTGGCTCCGGTCACGATCTCTCTCATAAAATTTAAGCTGCAGTGTCCTAATGTGCAGCTTAAACCGCATGCGTACAAGCTTAGTATTATACTAACGTTTTTATTTACCCTTTGCCTTCGCTACATGAAGCACCTGGAGGAGTACGAGATGATATTTCAAACAGTACTCGGAGCGTGCCCTCTTGTGATGTAGTATTCATTTATCTAGCATAGAAAACAGAACCTGACTTCCGTTGACTACTGCTACCTGATCACTTATGGAGAACGGGACCGCGTGAGAACTGACCTCCTCACCCACTGGCATTATGCGATGCTGCCCTCTATGCACACACGACCCCACCCCAGTCCCACACCCGATGGTATGCCGGCTGCAACTAACCACATGCAGAGCACAGCTCATCGGTGTGAATTAATGAAATGTGAGCCCATTCGTGGCATTCTGCAGATGGCAAGCGTCACTCTGGCCGTGACTTACTTTTCGAAAATTGTTCTCCCCGGCGTTCGCTTTGCTGCCATGCCATGAAGTAGTTCCTGCTCCATCCATCCGCGACAGATGTGCTTCAGTGTGCATTTGCTCGTCATTAATTACAAGTCACGAAATAGTATAACGCGCACTGTACATGGCAGCCTTCGTTGCCGTTTTGCGCTCGTTATGCAGACCAGAACATTCTACGCAGCTGCACAAGCGTGCAGTCGATTTTTCTTTAACCATTACTGCGAAATCACGCTGCACTTCGTGAAGTCGCAGGCAACCTGCAATAGCTAATGGAACTCATTTCATGATGTCTATACTTAGCGTCATTTGTGGCGTCCGGTCATTCTTTTATCAAGTTAAGTGTGCGACCTTTTGCTGTGTATCTGTCTCTGCCGACGAGTGAAAAATGTTATTCTAACTATGCGGGTAAATAAGACACCCTAATTGGTGATACCTTTATGTACAGTTTGCATATTAGGCGTCGTGTAAAGTAGGGCAAAAGAAGCAGGTTAAAATAAATACGAAACTCAGTTATGCGCGCTTCTTCTTAACGACGAGTAAGCAATGAGCGAGGAATTTGGTGTGGGTATGTATAGGAGTGAATAACGCCAGAATGTTTTATATGATTTATAAAGAACGCATAGCATTAAGCGGCTAATTAAGGCTGGAGCCATGCAGCTGGAGTTTCGATCCGTAAAAGTCAGAGGAAGCAGTTTGCGCATAGCCTCCTAAGACAAGAGTTACAAGATCACCGATGATTGGCTGCACAATTTATTCTTCTCTGTGCATTGTGATTCGCTCCGAATGCACCGTGCACGCGCCATACATATTCCGCCAATACAGGTGGACATTAAAGTGGGCTTAATAGAGAAATACGTTATATTGTTTTGTGCCATCAAGCCTAATCTGTTTTTTTTCTCTTCTTTTTTTGCAATCCTCTTCTTGAGAGATATCTGAAAGAAAAGGAGGATTTGCTACTTCGCCACTAGGCTCTGGGAGTTGTCATACAGCGCAGCACAAAAGAAATCACACTGATAAATAACCGTGTCTCGAACGTATCTTAATGCTTAGGATTCTTGGCGATGTATGAGAAATGTGAGAATTTCCGCTTCGTGCTTCATAAATTAGGGCACTTTTTTTTTGCTCCCCATCTGTGCGTCACGTGGGTTGTATCATTTTACGGGCACTATGGCTCATTTTGAGCTAAATATATCAATCAAAATTTTGGAGTGAAAGTTTCACTTGGCATCATCTCTTTAAAACGTGAAGGCCACTGCTGACTGGCAGAAGCGTTTAAAAGACCAGTTCGCTCCGTAATTTCAGGGATGTACTTCTGGGGAAAACTGTTCCAATGATAACTTCTTAGAAATAGGGCTTGATTTTGGACTCCGTCGCTATATATAGTGAGCGCTCAACCAGCTCTGTGCAAGCCTCGCACAGTGATGTTCCGTGCTGTAATCGAAAATTCTCTTAATTAAACCCAAAAATCTCTATTTTTGTCGTTTTCCCCTGCAGCTGTTCGGAAATTTCAGCAATTTGAAAAAAAAAAGAACAATTCGCTTCTCAAAGTTCCTTGAAAAGCCATGAAGACTCCGTTATAGCAAAATTTTACTCCTAAAGTTCCCCGAAAAAGAGGAAATTCCCCTGATGGAAGGTCACTGATCTCGCACTTATCAGTGAGTGTTGTATAGTTTACGTTTCATTCACATGAAACTTGACCCTGTGCTGCACACACCTGCCTTTGTCGGAAGCCACCGTATTAGTAGCTTGTTATTCGTGCCAACCTCACAGTTTTTGTCTTTCCTTGTTTTCAATCTTATTTTTTTTCTTGGTTATCGTACCAGTGACGGTTCCACTCCACGGAAAGGCGAAGCAGAGTATACCTACACTCGAAAATCATTCAACGTAAGAAGCCTGATTACAAATATCGCGCATCGCATAAACACCATAGGAGACTGCAAGTTTTGAACGCGTTTATTGCACTCTATAAATCAAATTCTCAATCAAATCTGGTTCACATTTTGCATTTATATGTCTAATTCGCAAGGTGCCTCGAAAACGGGAGAGCTGGCATCAGTGAGCCCTATTCGTTCGCAGTTATATGCGATCAGTAAGTGTCGATTTTCTACGACATTTTGTGCACTATATTTATAAAAATACTAACACGAATGAGTGAACGGAATATTTGTTCTATTCCTGCTTATTGCCGGCGACCCACAAACGCCAAACTTGACAGTTTAGTTTTTGTGCGGTCTCCGTTGTGTGTATATACTCTATGTGCGTATGGCTTAAGCCGAGCATGTCACCGAGTGTTGGGCAGTATATATACATCGCCTCTTTACCTCGCCCACGCAACACCACAGTGGGCCGCGGCCACACCGTTGCGTTGCAGCTCGGGTGACTTATGTCTCCGCCACATGTTTATGTGCTCTTTTTATTATGGCGAAGCAGACAGTTCATGTGAAAATTGTGGTATGTTGTGTAGAAATGCGCTCAACGTCCCCTTAAATGCACAGTCAGCAGCAAAAGTTTACGGAATGCGGGCGGGGAAAAAAAATGTTTCGGCGCACTCGGGCAAGCCAGTCGCCCGAAATACCAAGCAAAGGGCCGGGGGTAGCGCTATATTTCTTTCTTTTTTTTCCCCTGGGCACACGCATCCCGTAAACTTTTGCCGGCGACCGCTCATGAGCTGGTGCATTTTGGCCAGACCAACTCGGCCGCGTGAATGTATGGCTTCTTTTCTGGGACTTATCTTTTCACACGCCGTCATAGCTGTGCATAATCCCTCACTAATCAGCCGCATTTATGAGAGATACATCAATGTCACGCAAGACCCATCTTGCTCGCATTTGGCACCTGAACAGAAATTGTGGTGCACTCATACGTAAACGGCTCAAAGAGTGACGACTATTCTCTCATATGCTGTTTTGGCATTCTGTGCTACGTTATAGTGGCTTCTACAAAGTGATGAAGTGATCACTTTTTTATGAAGTATCGTGTGCATAAACCTAGAAATCTTTCTTTAAAGCAACACAGTTTTATACTCCGCAAGAGAAGCTTGATGTACACATCAAACAGTGACGAGGTATGTGAAAAGGCCCTCTGAAGAGCACTTCCGAAGGCACTGCCTATATATGTATCATATCTATGTTTTGATGCGGCAGATATGTATGCCAGATATGCATGTATGGAACTGAAAATTCCGCAGATTATTATGGACA